>DWNA01001811.1:0-13368 GCA_018249835.1 Heliconius besckei | reverse complement strand
TTATTGCGTTTATTGGATTCGAGCTTTTCCCCGGGCGACATACTATAAGTGATCATGCTTCGCCTATTCAGGCATCGTTCGATATTTTTGTTCGTATAAAATGTATTAGTTTTTTATCAATTGGAATTTATAATCTCTATTTCTAACAAAATAAAAGCAATGGTAAAAATTGATTTAAGAAGTAGACTTTTTTTTGTTTAGTTGAAAAATTTTTTGAAAAAATGATTTATTTTATCTTCAAGATCACTACAGCCGATATAAAGTGAGTAGCAGAAAGCTTTAACGACCTCATTGAGCAGTGTAAGAGTCGTACAACACTACAAAAATCCTCATAATTATTCAAGTCAGCTTCACGCTGTTTGCCGCGTACAGCAGGGTAGGCACAGGGAACCTAGTGTTAAGACACTCCGTTCCCCACATTCAGGCGAACTTTTTGAGGCATCACGTCTAAAATGGCGGAGCTCAACTCCAGGTTTGTATTGGTGTTAGAGCGAAGAAATTAAAATATTAAGAAATAATAATTCATACCATCGAGTGGGGATTGAACCCACAATCGTCGTTCCAGTCGCACGCTTGTACTCTTGTTTTGGTATAAAACTATCACCCATTACAAAATAGCCCCCCAACCGTATTCGAGCCAGTTCCCCTCGGTATACTTATGAAGATAATTCACGTCAACAATACACTTTATTAACAGTTAGTTATGCGCCGTTTGATGATATCGCGTCTACAATTAAATATTAATACGTGCTCGAGAGGTCGTAGGCGGCGGAGAGATTTATAGAGCTGTTTAAAGGCCCTTTGGGCTCTGTTTAGTTACAATATGTGAGTTAAAGGTGAGAAATGTGATTAGCATCAACCAGGTTGCTAGTTACGTGGTTTGACGGTTATACAATTAAAATAGATTTGCTAGCTCACTGTTGTCTAAAGTATCGTAATTGCTAAATTTTGATATGGATTTTTTTTTAAAGTTACATAAAATAATGGATTAATAAGTCCAGTAATATCTTAAACCTTCAAATAATGTAGTTTAAAAACAAGATTCTGTAGAGATTTTTATATATAATTTTGTCTGACCAAAAGAGTACTCGAGTAGTCTGTGCATTTGTAATCGCCAATATCAGAATCAACAAGCAAGCAAGCTTCCGAAAAATTACAATCGGTTCATAAACAAAAAGTAATGTCAATTTAAAGTATTTAGTTCGACAAATTTGCTAATTGACTGAATCTTTAGTTTTCAATTTCTTTATTAATATTTCTATTTCAAGCGTAACCCTGCACTCGTCCTCTAGTAAATAATATAATACATCAGAGAATATAAAAATACCAATAATTGGTAAAAAAAACTCACGAACTAGTTATTTTAACCATTTTATTGCAAGCTTACAGTATTTACGAGTATATATTTTTATTCAATAACCAAATGATAACTCGGAGACGGTAAAATTTCAAAGTATTCTAATGTAGAGTAAAAATATTGGCAATGTTCCCCTATCTTCTGATCTGTGTCAGTTTATCTATCTATCAATCACTCTGTAAAATAAATTCACTTTTTCAGAATTTTTGTATTACTTTACCAGTACCAAATATCAAATATCAAGAACATTTCAAAAATGCCCAAGTTGACATACGATAATGATATCGATTTACAACTATTTGAACACCAATAAAATATTACAGGGTAAAATCTCGAATGATATGCATATCGAGAAAGTGTTCGTGTATAAGAAAAAAATATACATAAATATGTAGAATGAACGAAAAAAGTCAATTGATTGCCTCCTCCCGTACGTAAACATGTCCGTGACCGCTCTCGTAAACTGTAAGCGGATATTTTTAACAGCGTCGATATTTAATATTTATGGCGACACAGACATCCAATATTAACAAAAGATTTATATATATAACGCTAAGATACTTACTAATTGATTGTGCCTTTTATACGATTTAGTAATAAAAAGATTTTCTTTTTGTTCGTTCATTTTAATTACTTTTTATTTTATTAGCCTTAACGATTTGTTCTGTTATCTTAAGATGTATCGTTTTTAATTGCGATATTTTTGCATATTTAGATTCTTTTCTTTTGTATACTCAGATAGATTATTTCAGTTATAGAGAATTTACTACCAAATTTTCTAAAGAATGTAGAACCTACAATTCAATCAACCTACAATCAATAATAATAATAATAAATAATAAAACTCTTTATTGTACACCCAAAAAAGAAATAGTAGACTACAAGTAAAAGAATACATTTGTATATATCAATCCATCGACACATTTGTATATCAACATCAATACATTTGTATATAGATGATGTAGTGCTGTAACCTAAATATCACATAAATTTATAAATAATAGTTATTGGTAGACTTTTGGGTATAAAATAACAGGTAATTAATTTAACTTTCTTCGTTTATTTGTATTTTAATCTTCTATATTCGATAATAATCGTCATTTGTAAATCGATTTAATTTTTACTTTTTCCCAATGGTCAATTACTACCAAGTCAAAATCTGATGATGCCAAAACGAAACCCTCAAATTTAATAGGCCTACTATACTTGCTATGCTTTTCATATAACTTCTTAGTTTTATAGTCATCATCTGACGACTGAACTGAGTTGATGATGATAGTAGGAGACAACTAGAAGGTAGATTAACAGATTAACTTCAACGCTCCCGAAACTCAAACTTATCTATTAATACAATTTTATTTAAATTCACATATCCTACATTACGAATACGATGTCAATAAATCTATTTGGGAAGTACCATAAAAGTTCAATTATAAATAAAACCATATGAGAGTGAATGACGAACGGGCGTCGCTCCCGGAGTCCCGGCGTCGGACAAGGAGGATGTTATTTTATTTGTTGACCCAGCTACTTCACGTTTGGATGGCCTAATTGTAGCGGGTATCTCGGTGATCGAAATCTGGTATTAAGATGGAGATAGTCGATGAAACTCTTGCTGGTTGGGAGTAGCATATAAGTAATTCGTTTTTAATTGCGAAGTTTTTATGATATAAGCTTTAAAAATACTTCTGGATATTTCATTTGTGTTGTTTGTGAAATATGAATCCATTTCTCATTCATTCAATGCGTAAACGTATGTCGACTTTTTTAAAATATTAAATGTCTTCTATTTTGGTTACAAAAATCAGTAAATATTTTTTTCTGTTTACAAGGACAGCGGAAAATGAGCTAAGGTAACTCCACTGAATGCCAAAATACTGTTGTGATTTTTACAATAATTTAGGATTAAATGTTATTATAACATTTTTACCAATATTTTAGTAAAATATAGGTATCTTAACTCTAATTACAACGTACCTAATATAATTATTATTATTTAATTTATAATAATGGACCTTATTTCCTTGTATGTGATGAGCCTAAGATATAATAAATGTTGTCAAACAGCGATTTCCGGAAAGTCATTTGAAATCGAAATAGCAAAGAAGCCGTAAATGCACCCGTTTGTCGAATCAAACATCCACAAGGTGATAAATCCATTTGATTTGGCATTTATGGCCTCGTTTTTTAATGAAATTTACCTACTGTTTTCAATATATCTTAGGATTTTGATTTTATGGACAATAGAAAAGTCATATTATAGAATAATAATAATCGTAAATATTTATTATTTTAATTTTTTCGCTCTGGGGTCTAGCAAATAGCAGCGTTGAGTTCCGCCATTCAACATGTAATGCTTCGTGGAAAGTGGGGTACGTAAGTTGTCTTAACACCAGGTTCCCCGCCTACCCTGCTATACGCGGAGTACAGTGTGAAGCTGATGTATAATAAAAATATGAGCTGAATTAGTGATATATTGGAATATGGGAAAGTTATAATTCACGATTGCCCTGGTCGTGCACACGTGTGGCTGCAATACGTTTCGTGGCAAATCTTTTGATCCCATTGACGTTGGTTTACGCGTTGCATTCTGCCGGTTCTCGTCTGCCGTGGTACCTACTCCAAATGCTCTTACCGAGCTGAGAAGTATGATTAATAGTCTTGCCACTTGCGAATCTCGCTTATTTGTGCGTTAAATTTAAAATTATCAAATATTTACTAAATATATTGTGGATATTTGTTTTGGTGTATAACTTTTATGGATGTGTTTCGTAAATAATATAAAGATATTTATGATAAATTTTATATTGTAGTTGAGATGTACCCAAAAAAATAATTTAAAAAATGATGTGCCTAATATAAATTGTATCATCATCATCATCATCATCATCATCATCATCATCCTGTCCTCGTCCACTGCTGTACATAGGCCTCTCTAATGGCATATAAATTGTATAATATGTGTTATTCTATATGGCACTTGGCAATAAGGATTTAGGCACTATTAGTCTCTGTAGTCTCAATGTAAAAGGAGTGTCTAAAGATTCCCAGGTTCCATCTGGCTACCCGTAAGTATAGTGCAAGTGCGCATATTAAAAAAATTAAATCAGCTTCACCCTGTATCCCGAACACAGCATTGTAGGCAGTGGGACCTACCTAGTGTTAAAACAGTCTGTTCCCCACTTTCTGCCGAATTCTGGAGGCATTGCATGTTGAGTGGCCAGCTTTACCTCGACACCAGAGCGATGAAATGGAAATGTAAATTAGATAAATATTTCATCCCCTCAAATGGGAATCGAACCCACAACCAGTCGGTTTTATTTTTACACTTTGTGCCCTTGCGTCACAACTAGCCCCATATTTACCTAACAAAAACTATATAAAATTATGAGTTAGTATGTCTGTTTATAGAGGTACCTATCTACGTACGGTAAAATTTTATTACTTATAAATATAAACTTCGGCTCTTCACCACCGGTAATTGTATTAAGTAAACAATGGCACGCGGCTCTCGATGTAACGATTGCATCTATATCGGAGCGCGGACGAACCACAGGTGGTTCTGACAAGCAAAATAAACTATACCGTAATCGATTTTAGAGTTAGAGCCAACACTTGTTCCTGAATGGAACGATATATCAGGTATTTAAAGATGGGAGCATTTGATAGGATTTACATTAAGTTTGGTCGTATAAAATCCGTTAGTGAGTGTGCTTCACTGTTTTAGGATTTAGTAAATAAATGAACTTGGGTGGTAAGGAGATTTTTGTCTTATCTACTAAATGGTAGGTAGACTGGGCAAATAGATAGATTCATAAAAAAACTACAAACTAGGTAATTTCATAGGTAGGTTATCATAAAGGCGGAGAGATTTGATGACGCCCTCTACACATACAAATGTTACTGTTGTTTTAGAGTAAAACTGAGGAAGATAATGTAAAAAATAGTCTAGATAAATTGAGATATTAAAAAAGTTTAGCTTTGTATATACTTAAGAAAACTTTTGTTTCATTAGATACTATGTTATTTTCAAAATTTATTTATGAGTTATATTGGGGATGAGAATCACAACAATTTTCTTCAAGAATCCAGTTTTTTACAAAAAAAAAACCAGAAATTATGGCTGAATTACTGAAAATCGCTAAACATACATGGGATGGATAGGCACCTATTGCCTATTTACATGCCTACTTGTTATACACAAGGTAAAATAAAAGAAGTATTTCAGCAGTTATTTAATGTTAAAACTACACGCGGACGTGAAATTCTGACACGAAACATTCAATTGCTAATAGAGATTTATTTATGTATAACATTAGCAGTGCTATTATTTAAGTATTCCATTACATATTTAAACGGCCCATTAAACACTTCTAAACATTTTTCATTTGCCAACGAAAGATCAATTATTTGTAGTATTTACTTAATTTAATACCACTTTATTGTACATATAAATATTCTTAATGTAGGTGTATATATAAAAAAGCACTGACATAAATATGTATTTGTTAGGCCAGTCGTGGTGCAGGGACATAAGTGTGGGACTGTAAACGTGACTATTTGAGGGTTCGACCCCCGCTCGAGAAAATTAAGTAGGTATTTATTTAAATTTAGAATTTATTTCTCCGCTCTGGTGTCGAGGCAAAATGCCTCCAGAATTCTGAGGAAAATGGGAAACGAAGTGTCCTGAATTGTTAAGGTTCACTCCGCCTGCTCTGTTCTGTGCGGGATAAAGTGTGAAGCAAATTTTTTTTATTGATAAATTTGTACAATGTAAATGCTTGTTTTCTATCCATTGTAATTATAATGTTAAATGTAAAGCAAGTTTACATTACCATAGATATGTAACGCTTAACCCCACTATTACATGACGCAAGCTTAGCGGTAATAAAATTAAATTGAAGTTGCAATGTCATATAAAACACATTAAGGAGTCAGTTTATTGTAAACAACTGCAGTGTTTCTAACATCGGTCGTTCGAGTTTCGAAAGCACTCCATTGCGGCGGAAGCGCAACGCCCAGCGCTGTTCAACCAATCAGATGTCGGCATTCCCTTAGACACGCCCACCTCCTGCGCCTGCGCCGACTCGCGCACTGATAACGGCACACGAAGCTCAGTTTTTCAGTCGCGCTCGTCACGGACGGTTTGATATATGATTTTGTTTTAAATTTTGGTTATGACTTCCGTCAGTGGGGATGTTAACGCATCAAAGTTGAAGTTCAGTGTGGACAGCATACTTGGGAATAATGATACGTCGTCTAGTAACCACGTACCAGAGCCACAGAGCCAGGAACCTCCGTGCGCGGGGTGCGTTGCAGCGCTCTACAGGTGCTGTAGGGACGAGCCTCCACTGTTACAGTTGCAATTACCCTTACCATATGCACATTTACATCCCGCCTTGAGGCCTACGTCTGGTGAGTTATTTTGTTGCGATATTGGGTATAGGCATTAACGGACTTGAAAGTGGTGGTGGGTGAAATTTTAATATGGAAGGAAAAAAAATAATTATTTTAAAAATTTTAGTTGCTATTTTCTTTTTGTATTTCATAACTACTTGAAGTACCACTTTAATAGAAAAATGAAACAAAAACGTACATAATGTAAGAATTGAGGCTAATATTATAAATGAGCAGTGAAAAGATATTTTTTATCATTTTGCATAATTTTCTTTCAAGCAAAGTAAATTAATAGTAAAATTCAAGCAATATTTATATTTTTTTAATAAATAATAAGTTTACCCATAGGTACTTACTTAAATATTACATTATGATAAATAAGGAAAGCTTATTAAAAAATCGCCCCTCTATTTATCAAGATTTCCACGTGAGGATAACTAACGTCAAAGTATGTTTATTATAATTAATTAGATATATATTAGACAAATTAAAGTTTGTTATTTTTAAATATTTATATACATACGAAGTAGATTACCTACTATGTACTTCGATTTCCGTACAATCAATGCAAAATATATTTAATTACTTCGTATTTGTCGTACCTCGCTGGTGCGAGCCCCATGCAACAAAATAATGAATAACCATTTTAATTTTTTAATTTATAAATGTCTTATCAATATAAAGGTTTAAGTTTCTTTAAAAAAAAAATAATAACACGATATTAAAATACTTGTTTAATATAAGTTTAATGAAATCATACTAATATTACAAGTGTAAAAGTTTTTGAGAATTACCTAATGTTTCTTCCAATTTCACGCAAAGTTTCTTTCAGTAGTACTGAACGGATATAGATGCAACTTTGCAGTAAGCTTAGTAGCTTAGACATCAGAATTTATAAATTAAAAAATCAGCTTCACGCTGTATCCCGAACACAGCACGGTAGACAGAGGGAACCAGTGTCAAGACACTCCGTTCCCCACTTTCCTCCGAAATCTGGAGGCATTGCAAGTTGAGTGGCAGAACCAGAGACTTTGTGCCCCTGCGCCACGACTGGACTCAATTATTAATACAATTGTAGTGAATAATAAAAAGTCTGCTCACGGTTAACACTGAGTATATTCAACACCACTTTAAAGTACATATAGTTTGAACACAAATAGTAAGTAAATCACGACACAGTTAACACAAAAATCAACCACAAATACAATATATATAAAAGAGAACACAATAATTACAATAATATTAACAAGTAACTGAGAAAACAATGGAACGCATATAAAGCGCATCGAGTGGCAACCATCGACTGTGTGTTATAAAATATGCCGTCGACAAGAAGTAATTATTATAACTACTTACCGGTACAGGCCGCAGGCGCTTTCATATATAGTATATATAAATATACTAAATACGAATACTTACCGTAAAATATATAAAATCTATGAAATGTATGTATTATATAAATGATAAATAAATTACAATATTAAAATATATAAATGACACATATTAAATAAACTATAAATATGAATAATAATTCCCGACACATTTTTTTTAACTATTTAATATAAATTTTCTTTAATATAACAATAAGTTTTTTTTTAATAATATATAATTATTAAAATATTTTTTTATTGCAGTGAGATTTTATAAGTTTATAAATTAGTATATTTATTATTTATTTCTCTTACAGCTCAATGTCATTAGTTGATTTTTTCATTTTCACAAATAATGACGTTTAGTCGATTCTAGTGTGATTGAAAACCAAAGGTTTGACAAAAATACTTGAATCAAAGGCCGAAAATAAAATTTATTTCGGTGATTGTCCAAACGCTATGGTCAAACTAGTCTTGTAGAGTAAAGTAGAGAGTACCTTTGATTGTAACATATTAGGTACACAAAATACTAAATTTATATGTAGGTACCTATGCACAAAAGTTTTAACGACTTTATAATGAATTTCAAAATAGTCAGCTTGTGCTTCATGCATTTACTAAATGTTTGTGATACATTTATTTCACGAAGAAGTTGTTTCATAGTTGTTTTGATATGATGAGAAAAAACCAAATGAGCGCGGTAAGGGTTGAGTGAGTTCCGTACAAAAATTGGAGGTCTTGAGCTTTTACTGATATTCAGGTTTAGCTATTTTTTAGGATTTAACCACTGATTTTTTCCTGAACTAATACTACCTGTAGATGTTAAGACGTAATGCCTGCAGGATCCGGCGGATAGTGAAGAGCGGAGTGTTTAACACTAAGCACCCTCTTTCTATCCTGCTACATGCGGGCTACAGCATGAATCTGATAAAAAAAGAGTACCTTCTTCCCTCCCCACCCGGTGTCGCTGTTTAGCCTTAGGGCTAACAGCCTCCGCCGTTGACCTCTCGTTCAAAAAAAGTGCGATAACATTAAAATTTTTCGCACTACTATACGCACAAAAAAAATTTTTATTAAGCGAAAAATTTTCCCAATCTTTAGTATTTTTTTAAGCTGGTTGGATACCGACTTAAAAAGGTAGGTAAGTAGGGCTAGGTAGTTCAATAGCGATTTTTGATATAGTAATAAAATCACTCTTATGAATGTGTATGTATACAATAATTCAGATTACCGAGGAGACCCGTCGTGGCGCAGAGGCACAAGAGTGTGACTGAAAAGCGACAGGTTGTGGGTTCGATTCCCTCTCGAGAATATTTCTCGAGAATATTAAATATTCCATATTTTCAATTTGTAATTATGGTGACGATGCAAAGCGTGGCGATGAATTCCGCCATTCAACACGCAATGTCTCCAAAATTCGGCAGAAAATTGAGAACGAAGTGTTTTAGCACTAGGTTCCCTCTACAATATGCGGAATACGCTGATTATAAAAATAAAATAGAATATTTCTTTACTTTTACTATTTGATTCTAGCCGTGTACCGCCTACCTATACCAACGTCGTCTCCAACGCAGTCCGCGCCTCGCTGCGACGTGTCATCGAGCGGGAAGAGAAAACGATCCTGGTCACGGGCTGTCTTTAGTAATTTACAGAGAAAAGGCTTAGAAAGAAGATTTCAAATACAAAAATATATCACTAAGCCGGATAGGCGACAGTTGGCAGCTACGCTAGGTCTAACTGATGCTCAGGTAAAAACTTACCTACTTAGACAACAACTTAGACAACAGTAAAAAAATTGGCGTACCTATAGGAATTTATATGGATATTTCTTGTTAAAATCGAATATAACTTAGGATAATTGTTCGCATTTTAGTTGATTAAGATATCATTATTTCGAATATTAATAAATTAAGGTTACATTGAGCGTGACTGGTTGTGGGTTCGATACCCACTAGACGAAATTAAATATTTATTTAAATGTACATTTTCATTTCTTCGCTTTCGTATCGCAAAGCGGCGGTAATGGAATGTCTTAACATTAGGTTCTCTTTGGACTAGGACTATACCTTCCCCATAATTTTCATTGTTTCATTTCAATGCGTGTATAAAATCATTTGCGCGTATGATTATGATGATTTTAATCAATATTTATATTTCAGGTAAAAGTCTGGTTTCAAAATCGACGAATGAAGTGGCGTCATACAAAAGAGGGTCGTTCAGGAATAGGTACAGCCGCGGCCAGAGACCCGGACTCCACCGCCAACGACGACAACGAAGATATAGATGTTGACACACTTAGCGATTAGGGAAAATATTGAATATTATATAATCTATAGCTTAATATAGATTTTGTCCAAATCCTTTTATTTTTTTTCTCTTTACAAAGATAACTCAGCCTGTGTGCGGGTAGGAGGTGGTATGCCGCCTTGACAGCCAATTGACTTGGCAATGACGCCATGTCAGATTGTTAAATTTGTTTTTAGATAGATGTCTGACGCAGTTAATACGGCAGTGAAATGTGGGTATTACGCGCAATACGTGGAGTTAGTTTAGCTAACCGAGAGAATGAGTGATGGAAGAATGGCTAAAAAGATTTATGAAGGATGAGTAAGTCGTAAGAGGCAGGGGGAGATATCGGTTACATTAAAAGCACGAGAGAAGGCACTTCCTGGAGCGCATGTATGGAGAGGTCGATGTCAGTGGACGAGGCGAAAGAGGTACGCAGAGACCGTAGCTTAATTTTAATTTAACTTGTTTTCATGTTTTCGAAATAAGACAAAGCTATAAAAGATCTTGTGTTCAATGGACAATGTCTTTAAATTAGACAAAAACTAAAAATACTAATTTGAAATAAATTATCTTTCTTAGACTAGAGTTCACTAGTCACGACATTTAAGATGTTAAAATTCATGTATTAATATTTTTAATTTGTTCTTTCTTCTAATAAAGATAACGCCTGTAAATCTATTAAAACTCTGTAACATTTTTTTAGTTTAACCGGTAATTACTTAACTACATACAATAACACGTTTGTTTTTTCAATAAAGTCGAATACAATGAGTACCTACATATTGTTAAGTTTTTAATTTTTCTATGGCTTAATGAATATTTTGTACAATTTATGTAATTGACAGTACCAACTGAGATTTTACTGCTATTTAATAGTTTAAAGCAGAGAAATCAGACTGATTGTGACATTTAATATAGTAATAATTAAAAATTGTTTTAAGTTTTATGTAATATATTTTTTTCACGCTTCACGCTTTATCCCTCATATAGCAGTGTTGAAAGAGGGAATCTGGAAACCTAGTTCCAAGACGTTCCCATTAATAAACTTCCGTTCGCCACTTTGCGTCGGAACTCAACGCCGCGCTTTGCCTCGCGTTACTGGAGCGAGGAAATACAATTTCTTCGAGTGGGAATCGAATCCATAACTTATCGCGTTTACTGTTGTACACTCTAGACCTCCACGACTGGCCTTAACGAATAATACTTAATATTTTATATTAACTTTCAACAATGTAAATAGCTTTATATATTTATATTTTTGTATAAATTATACACACAAATCACAACAATAAAAAATATCATATAAGCATAAATGTTTTATTATACCTTATCTAAATATACAAAATGCCAAATAAAGGCGTATATAAATTAATAATCTACAAGTTTGACTTTATTTCTCGCACTTTCTTCATCACGGAACCTATTTGAAGGACCGTCGCCATAGTGTCCAGGGCTCCTTGTGTTCTGGTTCCTGTAACCACCCCTATAAGGTCTTCGAACCCCTGACCCGTATCTATCATTTTGTTTATTATAACAACTATCTGGACGACTGTAATCATTATTATCATAACGGCCTCTAGAATGAGGGTACCTATCTCTATATTGATAATTACTTTGTTCCCTATAGTCTTCTGGTCTTTTGTCATAACCACTGTTTTCATAGCGTCTTCGGTTATTGTAATTTGAATTTTCACCTGATTCAGTGTATTTGGGTCTTGGAGGTGATAATTCCTTATTGGATTCCCAAACTTGAATTTTTTTTTCTTCGGGCTGCTTACTGTTAGATCGAATCCTGTTTTCAATCTTTCTCTCAGAAACTGGAGAATGTCTGTAATTGAAAAATTTGTATTTTAAAAATGCTTATACGTCAATGCTAGTTGAAATGTTTTTAATGTATCATTATATCTGGTTTTTTTATGTATTTTGATGAAATAGCACAGTCGGTTATGGTCTGACGGTAAATGGGATGGTTGCGAGTTCAATTCCCACTTAAGGGAAATGTCTCATTTCCATGCTCTAGTATAAAAACAAAGAGCGTTGTTTATTTCCGCCAGGCAATTTCGCCGCTTACCTTGTTATATATGCGACGAAAACGAGTGATATATTTACTTAGCAAAACGACGGTGTAAAGAACATACAATAACAATTTGTGTTCAACATATAATGAGCAGAAGAAAGAATACAATTTGGCTTATATTGTTCTTTTTTTAAATAACATAATATACCTGGAAGAGTCACTACTTTTATCGGAATCATCGTCACTGGACCGTTGATACTGCTGATGTCTCATCTCACGCTGCCTATCATACATACAATACACAATATTAATAAGAATAATTTAATTGGGAATAAGATTTAAAATGTAAAGTTGTTTTCATATTAATGCACCAAACCATACCATTGTACCATTTACTGTTATTTATTAAGAAGCATCGGATTCAAATCTCAATGACATTATTTTCAAAATTTCTTTGCAATGAGCACTAAATTAAACAATTATAACGATTTATTCAGATAGTTATCAAAAACACATGTTTAATACTATAACTATAGTATAAAATTTGAAGTATTTGTGAAAATAATACTAAAATAATAATATAAAAATTGAGAAAGCCTAACTTCAGGGCGCCCGCCGCTCGTCGATCGTACCATGTAGGTTTATATATATTCGACGTATTTCTATTTATAAGATATACTAACTTGCGCCTCAGCTTGATGGCGAGTTCACGCATCTCCTCATCGCGGCGCGCCTGCCGCCGGCTCTCGCGCTCCACGCGCTCCGCCTCCGCGCGCTTGTCCGCGCGCACTGACACCCCACACCGACACATTATTTTTTTTTATATCAAACGAGCGTATGGGTCATCTGAATAACCGCCCACTAATATTTTTTTTTCCAATATAATCGCCATTATTTGAAATGAGCGTTGCGAATAGGTGCTCTAGCATCACCTTAAA
>DWNA01001810.1:0-13371 GCA_018249835.1 Heliconius besckei | reverse complement strand
TAATAATTATTTAATATAGAAAAATGTTTAGTACGCGCGCACGGCAAACTTAGGCACTTTTTCTAATATTAAGAATTTCCTTTAGTTTACTTTTACTTCTTTTAGTTTACTTTTACTTCTTTTGTTTATTCATTTCGGTTACTCAGATATTTTTTCTAATAATAAATCTCCACTTATTATTATTTTTTAACTTATTTTAATTATTTAGGCTAATATTTTCGCGGGCGTAGCCTCGTCCGGGCCCACTAGTCTTTCTATAAATACTCGTTATCAGCACAACATATTTATAAACGTCAAAATAATACTGTTTGCTGTAATAATTACAATTTTATAAAATTAAGTTTCAAGTACATACCTCTATATATCGCTCGCTCGGTGCATCAATGACGAATTTGCACTTTTTTGATGTTATAGCAGGAGACAGGATAAAAGTGTGTGAAGGATCTTTCGAGGAAATATTAATATTAAATATTAATTAATCCACTATCAAATATTTTCTGGAATCTAATTTTGATTCGAAATTACAATACAGCTTGAAATTGAAAAAAAAAACAATATAAACTTATTGAAATTTAAAATAAAAAAAATTGATTTGAATAGAATCTGAAACGTACAATTTTAAAAATTGTATAAGGTTGAAAAAGATTTTACACACTTACATACTAATAGATGGTCAATGTTTATATGTAAATATTCGTCTCTTGGATAAATGAATCAGTGAATTTGAACTCGCCCGACTCGACTTAGAAAACGCGAGATTATTTTTTTTTTGTTAACTTTCATATATTTTCCGTACTTGATGTACCTATAATCTCGTGTAAACAAGTAAGGACTTTAGCTAATTCATACGCTTCTATGCAGCCTAGTACAAATATAATTTGTTATTTTAATCAAAAAAGAGTCAATGATTTACTTACGCGTGAGAAAAGAAATTATGCGCAATAAATATAATGAATCAGTACAAAGTTACACGTTGGTGCCGTGTCACGCTGTCACGCTATCACGCCGCTATCACAGCCCATGTTTGTTCCGTCGTCATGTTTAAATAACACGAGGGACTCGGATTCTTTTTGCACTCAGCTCGACTGCGAGTAGCGCTGCGTGCAGAGAGGACAGGCCTGGCTGGAGTATTTAAGGATCTTAGCTAAATGCGTTTGTTGAAGATAATATTTCGTATTCTTTAAAATTACATGTAAATATCAGTTGTATAGACAGCGGGTCGTTGGCGGTAGATTTTAAAGGTAAGAAAATAAAGTTTATTACTATCTACGTATAATCGAGGATGTAGGGTTTCTCTAGAGATGTTTTCCAGAAGGGCTTACTTAGCCCAAAATGTATACAATTGTGCGTTTATTTACAGATTTGATTATAAATTATAAATAAGACCAGGCATATTATTAAAATATTCCAATTTTTTTCGAAATGGCTTTGAAACGATCTTTCTTTCTTTCTATTTTAATTTGAACGATTTGTCATCCCCAAGCCTATGCGTATTTAAAGATAGCTGGTACCGATCACAGAGGTTATATAAACAAATAACTTTGCCGTCGTACTTTACAATTTATTTAAAGATTGTATGTTTTATTTCATTAAAAATTAAAAAGAAGTGATAACTCATTATACGATTTGTAAATACAATTATCTGTACATACATATTAGGAGTATAAAAATATATTTATTATAAAGATTTTATGTTAGCTTCACGCTGTATCTTGCATAGAGGATAGGCAAACAGAACCTAGTGTTAAGACACTGTTCTCCGCGCACCGAAAATATATCGAATACAAAGACCACATTCATATTGCTAGTAATTTATAATTTATTTACTCTATTATTTTATTGTATTTTTTCTTACATATAAAAGACGTGCTTCGTAATTAAGAAGCCTCACGCACGTAGCTGCTATCAAAACTACCATATTGTGTAAACTGTTGCCTTGTTACTTTATATAAACAATTAATCAAAAATAAACATCAATAAAAGAACTTTCTATACATAATTAGGAAAAACCGCAGATTGTGAGCAAAACCACAAATCAGTCAATATATACGACTATCGAGCACACATCTGAGATGTTAGATGAGTGTGGGGTGAGTGACCCACACGCACTCGCCACGCCTACTTTCTTTGACGTTTGGTATTACTTTTAGAAGTGTAATGCTAACCTAGTTTTAAAATATTACTTTCCTCACTTTCGGCCCTATTTCTGAGACATTGGGCAAATGTGGCTAAAAAGCCGCCCTTTGTCTTGTTACCAGAACGAAGAATCCCCTAGTAGGGTACAGAACCTACAAGCATCATGTTTACTAGTGGAGCTATGTACAGTACATTCGAGTATTCAGTAGGTTCATCGTTGAAGGACGGGCGGCGAGCGCTCGGGGACAGGTCCGCCGGAATGAAACACGGATCTCAGCGAGGCACTTTCAGCTCACAATAAGGAAAATAATTGTTTGCGTGGTAAACTCATTTAGATTAGTACATAAATGCTTATACATATTTGCTTCCTTTTTTTAATGGCAGTGTAGGATTAACTAAATCCAATTTTTTTTTGCATATTAAGAATTTAATATATTTTTTAAGAATAGTTTTTCATCGTGATGCAGTGTGACAGTGTTCCCCGCTGTGTTGATAGATATCCACTTCCACTGGTTGGCTGAAGGAGATTTCTTTTACTCACTCCGTTCCCCACTTTCTGATTAATTTTGGAGGCTTTGCGTGTTGAGTGGCAGAACTCAACGCCACACTTTGCCTCGACACCAGAGCGAAGAAATGGAAATATAAACGTAAATAAATATTTTACTTGCTCGAGTGGGGATCGCACTCACAACCGTCTGTTACACACACCCTTGTGCCGCTGCGCCACGATGGCCTCCCACGATGACGAGGACGAGACGATGATGAGGACGATAGGGAATTCATTATTTTTTCAAAATCGGATAAAATGGAGAGAACGAAGTGTCTTCACACTGGGTCACATCTCTGCCAGCCTGGCTGTATTTGGGATACAATGTGAAGCTAAACAAAAATCTATTTTTGAGATTTATGAGACTACAAAAATTAAAATGAAAGATCATTTCTCTTGCAGCTTTAGAACAAGTTACAGCAGCCAAGGGCGCACCTTGAAGGAGCTGTCTCGGTCAAGGTCGCGCGGGGGCCATCGTCGCGCGTCGTGTCAAATCTTTTATAAGCCGCGGTACACTTTTTTTATTGAAAATACATTTTGTTATTTATTATATTGTTCTAAATAAATTAAATGTATGTAATATATTTCTATATGAATAATTTGTTGCAAAGTTTTTAGTTAAGCATAATTGCACTTTGGCATAGCAGTTAACATACTTAGATAAAATGAAATTATGTTTATTCCTAAACTACAACACGAGGAGAATTCTAAAATGCTGTACGCGATTAAGATTAGTTAAATCTGTTAAAGTACAGGTAACAAAATATTCTCGCCTGATACTTTATAATAATTTCGAATTGCTTTGAAAAGTTTAAAATGATGCCTGTACATACGAGCTGGTCTGATGATGATGACGTTGCTCTTCGCACTAGCAGCCGGCCCAGAACCTGGAACCTACTAGATACTACCTCTAGCAGTCTACTAGGTACTACCTAGTATATCAGCGTAGATGTCATAGCGCCGTTCGAAAGCGGTAAAGTCGACAGCCACATGTGCTGGCGCAGCATGTGCGCAGGGTGCGTATCTGGTTCCAGTAGTAAAACACCTACCTACCTAAGCTGGCTGCTACATCAGTTCCGCCTGGCTTACAGAACAAAAGTCTTGTGAATAGTTTTCTAGCAGCATGTTCGAAATGCCATAATCAAAGAACAGAACAGAACAAAACAAAAATATCCAGATTTAACTCACGTGCCTCATACCTCATACAAAATGTAATAATATAAAACAAATTGGAACTGTCCCGTACCTTCAATACGGGTACATTGAAAAATATAGTATAATATTGTATGATAAGTAAAATATTTTCCTAATATGATGCATTTTGTAAAACATGTGAGTAATTACATATTGTTATGCAACTATGCATTGCACGTCATCAGGACGCGATACGCTCGGAGGTATGCGAATACGGCGCGAGGGGTCAAGGACATGGAAAGACCGCGAAGGCGCCAGTGAAAGTACCACCCACCTCCAGACCGACCACGCGCGACCCACTTTACACCATGTTGCTTTTTAAGTTTTTATTAACGGGAAATACAAATATTGCCATATTTCTCCACGTGGTATATGCGTAACTATTCGTTGGTAGTCTTGTTATATCTAATATGCAATCATTGCATTATCAATCGGTAAAACCACCGCCCGGCGACTGATTTCAATATATTTCATTATCAGTGTAGACATAGGTATCTGGTGGTGAACGAGAGTAAAAACTTGAATGAAATAGTACTTAGAAGTGCTCGCACCTCCCCCCCGGTCAGGTATTGTATAATACGCGGAGTTCCTTACACACGAGTGTTCGAACTTATTTAAACATTCATTTTTTAATACGCAACGTATAATACGCAATAGACAGATACGCAACGTACACATCGCCTAATGAACCGTCTGAAGGTCAATAATAAAAGCTAAAAGTTCGAGTCATTGCAGAATGAATGAAAAAATCCATGACGTGTCTCAGTGTCTCCAAGGATTGCGCAAGACAATAATATATGAGTTTAGCTGGTTGTGAACCAGTACCAAGTATTACGAGGCGCAGAGGCCGGCGTGAAGGCGCGGGCTGCCCCGGTGCGTCACGCCGCTCTCCCCGGCCGGTTACCCCGCGGTTGTGTAATGTTGCCTAACCTAGCTCGCCGTCGGGCAGACAGCTCTCACACTTCCATGTGACCTGGAATGGGCTAATTCAATTAAGACCTTTTTGATTTGTTCTCCCTGGGAAAGAAAAAACATATTTTTATTATTTGTAAATTAAGATCTTAGTATTCTTCTTTACATATTATATAGTATGAATGTAGGTAAAAAATTATTTTTAAGAAACTTAAAAAACCCAACGCGAGACACACACACATAAGACATACGTCATTTTATATTTTTATCACAAGTATTCGTTTCTTTTTAAATTTATTTAATGATGTTTGAGGAAAATAAATGGTTTCGGTGTTACACTTTCCACGTCCACGTGCTATACCTGCTCCGTGCCCGTACTCTGTTACTCAATGCTAACTGTTACATATTACATTGTACTTCGCAGCAGCGACTTTGTTCAAAATGAAACATACCAGCCTCAAATCATGAACATTGCTACTAAAAGAATATCCTTCAACTTCTTCTCCGAACACGGAGAATGTTTGTGAACAAATAGCACCGATACCGAATAGCGCCGTGACTTGCGAGTCCGCGCTCGTCAATGAACGCGTTATGTAGAGAAGTCAGATATAACGGCGAATGATTGAAACTTTAGACCAGCTCGGGGGACCGCGGGTGATAAATAAACTTACAGTATATATGTGTCTCAAGAACATCTAACTATTACTTCATGAATATAATGAGAAACCGTACTATGTCAAATACAAGTTGAAGAATGTTTTTTAACAACAACAACACAGCTTCACGTTTTATCTCTAGCGGAGACGAACGACTTAGATATTTTCTAGCCAGAGAAAATAGAAAAATTAAGTCAATCATCATAAAAAAGTAAATGAAAAGACAGATCAAGAAATTAGTTCTGTATGCACACCGACACCACTCCAACTATTCCGAATATTATTCGTTTATTGTAGATTAATTTGTATAGTTCTATCAATTTATATTTTTAAACAAAATCTATCTAATAATCTATCAATTTATATTTTTTAACAAAATATAAATTGATGGAAGAAATTATTGTACATAATAATTCAAGCCAAAACTGTTGAACAGTTCCCACGTCATTTGAATGCACCCATACTGATGACGGGTCGGGCCTCCGGGACCTCCGGGACCTCCGGCTGGTGAAGTGAACGTTTTAATGACAACAATAATATAAGCGTGTCATTTGATTCTTAGTTCACGTAATGTTTTCTATTGTAAGCTATAAAGCGTAATATGCAATTAGTAGAGTGAGTGCACCGCGGCCGGCGGGGAACCCCGGCGCGTGCCGACGGTACTTGTTTGTAACCTGCGCACGCGCACGAGTTGACGTCGTCACCATGTTGTATCTATATTGATGTTATGAACATGAAGAGAACGCGCTGATGTTAGGAACTACTAGTCCTAGTCCCGCGGTCGGAGCCACCTGTGTATTTGTGAGCACAATGTATTTGTGTTTTACAAATGCGACGAGTGGCTTCGTTAATTATGTTCTATTCGTATATTCGTAACCATCACGTGCTCCGTGATACAAAGGCGACGTGCGATCTGGTCGTCTCTCCTCGCATATGACATGCCCGATAAAGCGTTATCTCAAGGTGTAAGCGCGTAGAAGCCACATTCTCTAAGCGGGTAATCTTAGCTCAAATAGAGGGTTTTGCTTGCAACTCTTCACGTCATTATCAACGAAATTTTTCCTACGTGAATGTTATTTGCACTGATAACTGGCAGCCTCCCTGTCTCACTGTCTCACTGTCTCCACGCCAGCGCCAGCGTCGAGGCTCGGAGGTTTGTTGAACGACTTTAACTGGTAATTACAATTAGTAAAGACGAAATATGGGACAAAATGTCATGTTCAAATATGAAGTAAGACAAAATGCTTAATTACAATATTGAAAGTGTCTAATGACCCAAACGTTAACCTCATTTTTACGAAGCTACCTGAAGGATTACAGAGGCCCACGCCCACTCTACCGCTGGGCAGTGGGTTAAACTTCCAAATACGACCCATCTATAGCAGTTTCGTGAAATAGTACAATCATATTAAAATACAATAGTTAAATTCTTCAATCTTTAATTAAAATATTTTAAGACAATTAATAAACATGTTTCATATACATAGCACTCCATAGAGGCATTGACCGGACTGTCGAAGGTCAAGTGTACGTTGTGAGCCTCTCGGCTCTCGCAGGCCACACTATACGTGTGTCACGCGTCTTTACTCTTTATCATTTACAACAGTGAACTATGAAACTGATAGCAGATGTACATTACTGTGAGTGATATATAGCGGAGACACTCTTCCCCACTTTCTGTGCAATTTATCATTATGACTTGTTGAGTAGCGGAACTGAACGCCGCGCTTAAGAGCGAGTTAATTCATTCCCCAGACTGTAAATCGAACCCACAACCGTCATTCTATAGCAGTCATAGCTAGTAAACATTCACTTTGCATAATACGAGTAAGTATATACACTTTACATAATTAAAACAAATAGCGTAATCTAATAGCGCTATTTATAGAAACCGCGAGTTCATTTATTTATGAGCGTACTTAACCATGTCGTAAGAAACGTTTCAGTTTTTTCTCACAAACATCTAAATTATTAATAATATACATATATATATTTATATTTGTTCGCTCTGGTAACAACATTAAATTCGGCGTTAAGTTCCACCGCTGAATACGCAATATCTGTAAGATTAGGCGAAAGATAGAGAAATCCCTGTTATACACAGGGTGAAGTCAAAAACGTATATATCCATAAATAAGGTTGCTTCTAAGATTATTTTTGTTGTTTGTACATTTCCCGGTGTAGAGAGCTTAGTGACAAAACAACAGATATGATAAGCGATCCATTAAAGATTCATATAATATCGATTTTAGAATAGAAACGTTAAGTGTGCATTTATTTATCGCCAGCAGCGCTCTAGGTACGAGTACGTGGCTGCGCGGACCGGCTCGTGCTGGGTTTTTCGGACAGGAAGCTCCACATAATACTGTTAAGATAATATTTTATAATCTTAGTCACATTGACGTGGCGGTGCTTAAAAAACCTACGTTTTGAATCATACGCGAGTTGAGTTGCCAACAAATCAGATTCAACGTTGAAATTATGCAATTTTCCATATTGTCGTGGGAAGTCCGTCCTGCACGAGCTGCACTGGCACGTTGTGCAATAGTAACTAGGGATTGCCACTCGCCGCGTTGTACAGCCTGAGACAAATTTTTAATAAATTATGTAGAGTCTTGACAATTCAACTTAAAAATTAAATACTTAATTTTGTTGCGGTCTTAAGTAACATGGTTTATTTTTATACATATATTAATTATCAGAGAGCAATGTGTACAAACTACATAAGGGAGAAGTGGCATGAAAGAGCCAGTTTACTAAATGAAGCAAAAAATATACTTTTAATTTAAAAAATTAAGATTTTTTTTTCTCAAATTGTTATTTATTTATTAAACTAGGTAATTTCGTACGAAATAACCCTTAAATACAATAATTAATCAACAAAATATTCATTTTAAACAAATGTGTCATTTGGCTCTTTCATAACATTTCCGGATTGTAAGAGTCATTAGAAGTTATGAAAGAGCCAGTCTTATATTATGAGGTATAACAGTGAAAATTATGCTTAACAATATTAAATAAAAACGATTTAATAATTCTTATTAAAAAGTAATGTTTTTTTTAATTCTATCAGTCATTTTAAGTAGATAATTCTAACAAACTTTTTAATCTTATATTATTCAGACCACATTATATTATTTTATTATATTATTTTATTTATATTCTATTTTTCTTAACATTATATTATTCTTAACATTATACAACATAAAATGTTTGCAGTGCTTAATTTCTCAAAAAATGTTTTTACATTACTTTTTATTAAAACTTATTGCACGGGACAGTGAAGTATTTTTTAGGTTTTCCCAGAGTTAAATCTTTATGCTTCTTCATGAATCCTTTGAACCAATCATCACTCGCATTTTCAATTTCTTTCCACTTATATAGGCAGAAACTATTGGCCATGGCCAATTTAATTCTTCAATTACTGATTTTTGGGCCTTTTTCGTTTTTTCTTTTGGCTCTTTCAAGGCCCGTCCACCCGGCTCTTTCATAACTTATTCTATAAAAAAATGTAACCTCCAAAATGACAACAATATCAAATTTTTACAAACTCAATTTTAATGTAGTTACAAGGCTAAATATATACATAAACTCAATCTATATTCCAATTACCCGTATTTGTTTACAATGAAACACTAAAAAACAACTCAAAGGAGGTAAAATACTTACTTTGGAATACCAAAACTTCAACTCGACGTATCGGCGTCGATTGGTTCCGATGAACTGTAAAATTTTTGTGGGTGGCGGGAAATCAATATTGCCATTTAAAAATAAAATATTCTAACGAATCCGTTCCTAAACTACTATAATATTGCAAGTGGCTCTTTCAAAACCTGGCTCCTTCATGCCACTTCTCCCTTACATTGCGTTATGCTCTCACGGCGGCTTATGATTGTTTTATAAGAACCATCAAACAAAACTCAGTGCGAAGGCATCACAAGTATAATAAGGATTTAGATAAAAAAATAACAAATAATTATAATCAGTAAAAAATGTATATTTAAGACAACACTTTTTTAAATAAAAAATAGTTTCAAAATTTTTGTTTAAAATGCAAGTAAAAATGCCATTTAGACTTAGCTATTTTGGTTACATTCCCTATATTACATAATTAAATTATAAAATAATATGTAAATATTTGTTTCATATGAATAAATAATTGACTTAGTTCAACTGTACCTCTATTAGTGCACACACGCGCTCTATTGATAATGAGCCTGCCTGTACATACTCGGGATGTGGTAGACCAGGCGACGCTATATGTATCTGTATGTCACGTGCACTCACAGGAAATCTTTGAAAATATATTTTTAAAGTATTAAAGCGAACCGTACAAAATATTACAAAATTTAAGTGCAATATGAAATTAAAAACGAATTAAAAAATTTGGCAACGAACGCTTTATCAACAAAATGTAAAGTGCTTACCTTGTGCTACCATAGGACATTACATAAATACCTGCTGTCACTGCTGCTGAAATGTCCTCAGCGCCGTTACAGAGTGTCTTAACACTAAGTTCGCTTTGTCTACACTACTGTATAAGGAATACAGCGTGATGCTGAAAAAAATACTTGTGATAACCTATCACATGTAAGACAATTACAATAACATTTAAAATACCTTAAAACAAATATTTTAATCGTTAACGTCAAGATACAGCTATAAAGGCAAACAGTTTTCACATTCGCGGGTCACATGACCGCCTCCCTGGGTACCTCAGTGTGTGATAACAACAATTCAAATCTAATTATAAATATCCTAAAATGATAAGAAATTCTTACTTAACAATTCATTATCACTATAATTACTATTTATATATTTATTGTGTTGCTTACAGAGTGCGGTCTATTTGGTGTATTTTTTTTGCAGTCGGTTAAAAAATAAAGTAATACATATGCATAATTTATTGAATTTTAATATATTTTATATTAAAGATAGATTTTGTTTAATAGCAAAAGGTTAGGTGCGAAAAAAAGTATAGATACATTATTTTTTTAATTAATGATCAGTGAACGATTTGATGAGAATAAGAGTAGAGAATAGGCACAGTGGACGCTGTTTACTGCGTTCGCGCAAGTTTTGGCCAGTGCCAAACGGAACGCGGGTTCGAATACGCTTCAATTCCAAGTACGGTTAAGTTATACTCGTACCAGATGTGGTGCCACCGGCGGACCCTGCCTCCACTCGTGGTACTTCTACATATAAATATAGCTTACACGTCCTTCAGATAGCGATAGCTATTATCAAATGTTTGTATTTATATTATAAAACTGTCTTTTTAAAATAATTCTCAACAATCATTGTTTGTTCGCTTCTGTAGCTTTCCAAATTATGTTATTTGCATACAGTTGCGTTGTTGGTAGCTTATCAATTTGTCTTGTATGGTTTAATATCTTGTTATGTACAAAACATCTAAAAAAATCTTTGTAATCCACCAAAATAAACTAAAATACTCTCCGATGAACCTCTCCAACTCATGAAGAGACGCGAGATGAGGTTGAGGCTGAGACTTTTACGCAGCAGGACTGGCAGGTTCCAACTACCTGGGAACGTAGTATTTTAACACTCCGTTCCCATTAAGGCATTTCCTTTCCCCATTTTCCGCCGAATTCTGTTGCGTGTTGAGAGACGTAACTCAACGCTGCGCTTTGTCTTATTGCCAGATCGAAAATAAGAAAATACAATTTCCCCTGAGTAAAAATAGAACCACAACTATCGGTAAAACAGCCTTCAACACACTTCCCCTTTCAAACTTAACTTTTCTACGCTTATAATTTGAGTACAGTAGAACTTCGATCATCCGGCCCTCAGTCCACCACCCACCACCACCACCTCTCGCGATGGATTACTGCCCTTACATACACGAATAAGCGTATGTTGCAAAAAGGGTATCTCTTAATAATTTCTTAATAAACATTGATTTTCGTTTATATGTACATATTTATTGTTTTAAATAGACAGATAGCGAACATTATGTACAACAAACATAGAAAACCCTCTTTTCTTCTAAAATTTGGATAACCGGTTATCCAAATTTTCGATCCGATTAATCGAGTTTCTACTGATGTTAGGCTAACATATTTGCCCTCGAGTTCCTCGTGGCGACGCATGTCTTTGACTATATTATCGGTGTTCCTCTATAGTAATTAAGCAATACAAGCACGAGCTTAAAATAAACGAATACTATAAAACCCAGGCCAAAAACTCAACTGCGTCAGATGTTGGTTTATGTGTCTATGAATGTAAAATAACGGGTTGACTCGAAGGTCACGTGACGTCGACGGAGCGCCTGTAGCAGCAGGCCGTATACGCTGAGAAACCCACATGTGCTTATTCACATAAAATATATCTATTATACGTAAATATATTAATCTGTCATTTGCATACAATCTAGATGTAGCGATAATAATACGGTGAATAATAAAAGTCAACTCACGTTCACCACTGAGTCTAATCGACACCGCTGTAAGTGTACATATAGCTCGTTACTCCTCACCGGGTCAGTCGACGGCTGGTTTGGGCACGAGCAAAAACGATTTACGGTGGAAAAGTGAGTGGTAAGAGAGATAGGGGGCGAACTCGGTTGACCTTCAAAAACACAGTATCAACGATACTGCAGGAAGGTCATTTAAAGATCCTCAAAAAATCCATTATCCTCCGGGGGCGTGGGGGCGTGTATGAGGAGGGATATAGAGACCGTAGCGTTTGGCGCTCCGTTCTCTCTGACTACCCTCTTTAGCGTGAAGTTATGTTAAGTTAAATGATAAATGAATAAATTACAACACCGAAATATATGAATAACTCATATTAAACAAACTATAAATATAAATAATAGTTCCCTACTCGACACGACGTGTCAACACGCGGGACAGCTACATCTCTGTACATACGTACGTATGTATGTCCGTATTGCCTATCGTTAGATAGTGTGATTATATTTGATTTGTTTTGAGAGCGTTGGATAATATTTTATCACCAAATCACGGCAAGCACTTGTCACGGCCGATCATCACTTATCACGGCGGAGGCCGAGGCTGAGGCAAGCACCTATCATCGAGATAAATATTGCATTATATTTAGAGAGCGTGCCTCAGGAGCACAGAGTGATTGTAAAACCGACTGGTTGGGGCTTCCACTCCCACTCGAGGAGATGAAATATTGATTTAAATTTATTTTCCATTTCTTCGCTCTGGTGTCGAGGCAAAGCGCGGCGTTGAGTTCCACCTGCATTTTAGTTTAGTTTAGCTAACCGCTTCAGATGTCTAACAATATATATAAGTATGCGTCTATTCTAAAGTCAAGTCAAGTCATTTCATAAGATAGAACCATTTTTTTATTTAACTAAAATATCATTAAAAAGGCTCATACCATGAGGAATCTATCCTACTTATTTATTTACTTATTTGTCTCTTATTAATGCTCGATAATAACTAACGACTTCAAGCCCCCATAACTGATAAACTAAACAGTATACCTACTACAAACGTCCAGTCGTGTTGGGGACTCATATAGGTCCAAAATATTTTAAAAATACCAAAACCCCACTTCCTCGCGGTCATAAGAAGACAAAGAGCGGCGTTGAATTTCGCCTCTCAACATAGTGTCTCAAAAATTTTGTGGAAAGTGAGGAGCGGAGTGTCTTTACACTGTGTTCATCGAAAGTACTTCTAATTAAATAATAAATAAAAAAATACCAAAACTACGGCATTTTAACATACCTACCACCTACTTATAATTGACATTGATGCTAGAACCAATCATAATTTCAAGATATATAAATTAATTTTTAACAAAAAGAGAAACCGACTTCTAACAACGAACTAAAAAGTGAAAAATAATTATATAAAGACTTTATAATTTTGAAGTCGGTGCCAAGTAAAACAAACAGGCTTAGTAATTAGATATTGTAGGAAGGGTGTTGTAGCA
>DWNA01001809.1:0-13373 GCA_018249835.1 Heliconius besckei | reverse complement strand
TGATGCAGGACATGAGAGCCAATGGTCTAACCACCGAGGACGCAAAAGATCGTGCAAAGTGGAGTAGGTTAAGTAGGAAGGCAGACCCTGGTAATAGCCGGGATTAATGCCAGGAAGAAGAAGAAGATTAAAATACTTATTAATTTGACATGCAATTTATTCCGCCATTTTTACAACCACCGCCGTTGCTAAGCAACGATTTGCAAAGTTTGTTGTTTTAAGAAAATGTCATCCAAAATGAGTTTGCTTAATGCATACATGGCGCGCGCCGATATAGATTTGTATATATTAACAAAAATTAGATGATTTCTATACTTAATTTGATATTCATCCTTATGAAAATAAATATAAGAGTCACTTTTAGCATTTCATCTAGATGGAAATTATAGTTTACTATATAACATTCTAATAAATAATTAAGGAGATGTCACTGATTCCAAATGACGAGTGGTACAGTATGACCGACGCGAACGGGCAGATGACTTTGATGGTTTTGTAAATTTTTATTTACATTTCGAATTACTGTTAATTTTTATGTAATTATTTGCTGCTTATAATTAATTTATCTCAGTTCGGTTATCTATACCGATGTTATGTACTTAAAATATCGTAATTTTGATAATTTGAGATTTTATTTAACATAGTTCGCAAAAATTAATAATTATTTAATATAGAAAAATGTTAAGTATGCGCGCACGGCAAACTTTAGGTACTTTTTCTAATATTAAGAATTTCCTTTAGTTACTTTTACTTCTTTTGTTTTTTACTCAAGTTTGTTACTCAGATATTTTTTCTAATAATAAATCTCCACTTATTATTATTTCTTAACTTATTTTAATTATTTAGGCTTATATTTTCGCGGGCGTAGCCGCGTCCGGGCCCACTAGTATATATATAAAAACTAGAGGCCATCATGGCACAGTAGGGCAACATCGACAACGTGTAAATAAGATGGCTATGGGTTCGGCCCTGAGTGGGGGACAATGAATTCAATTTTCATTTCATTGTCTAGCAGGAAAAAGCGCTCTGTTAAACAGGTACACGTAATATCGTGAATCTGTATGGAAAACGGAGAACGAAATGTCTTGACACTACGTCTCTCTACCTAGTCCTGTATACGGGATAGAGCGACTTTATATTCGATTCGAAACTGCATTAACTAATCTAACAATCTAACATCTATCAATCACAACTTTGTGAAAACTATTACTTACTTTAGATACTGAACAAGGTACATAAAACATTGATATTTATTGGTACCTTTAAATAATAAATTAAGGAACTTCTCCTGAAATGTGAGTGGGAAGCATATTTATTGAAGTTATTTTTGTACTATATTAAATATTTATAATAAGCCCATTGTAGTACAGTTAATGTAAATGTGACGGATGTAGATTCGAGTCCCACAAGAGGGAATTAAATATTTTTATTTCCTCGCTTTTATACACATAGTACGAGTATATGAAAAGTGTAAAACGGAGTGACTTAACTCTTAGTTCCCTGTTCAGGGTACAGAGTAAGACTATAAAATAAAGTTTAAATTATTTTAAGAATCAACGTGACAGAAATTACCTTATGTCATATTAAAGAACCATTTATGTTTAAATTTATATTATTTTATATTAAATACAATATCATAATAATATGTTTTATTTTATATTTCACATTAAATTTACATTATATTTATAATAATTATTAATTTAAGTTACTGTTTTTACATATAAAACAAACGGTCGAACCACAATCTAATAACTCAGTTAAAATTACAGTTAAACAATCACAATTAACCAACAACGAAAAAAGGCAATAATTTACATTAAATTATATTAAATTAAAATAAAATCTAAATCAATTAGTCGTCAATTAAAATATATAAAAAATACTGTGATTTAACAAAAGTGTTCGATAAGTGCTATAAAATCAAGATGGCGTTCGCAGCAGCTCGAATGATCTTAAAGGACAAGAGGAGGAAGGCTTCCAAGGAAGATTTTAGGGATCCAAGAAATAGAAGCAAGGTATTTTTTTATTTAAACAAGTCACTAATTATTATATATTTGAAATCAACTGTAGAAAAAAGTCTATAATGTTTACATAAATATCTTTTTAAAATTTTATTTACTAAATTATTATTTTAGTAACGAAATTACGTTTTTTGAACCTATGACCGACTCTATATGGGTGGGTCAACAGATAATATATATGCATAGCCAAATTATGCGCTATATATTAGGTATAATAATTTTCATTTAATATATCTTTTAGGATTGTACTAAGGAACAAATATAGAAGAAAGAAGAGGCAAGAAAAAAAGAAAATTCATTTTTGATATAAGTTATATTAAAAAATGTAACATTGTTTTAAAATTGCTTAGAATATATCGTTATAATATGTAATTATTTGTAGAAGAAAAAAAAAACAATTGAAATGTATAGCTGTATTATTATATGTACTAGCTCTAACGGTTATCATGTAAGTTAAGAATAGAAATTAAGAATCTGGATTTAATACCGAACGTAGAAAGATAGACAGCGGGAACCTGGGGAACATAGTGATAAGACACTCGGTTCTCCATTAGGATGCTTCCATACCCCACTCTCCGCCCAATTCTTAAATATTGCATGTTTAACTGCGATATATTAATATAGTACATGGACATATATTATAGCAAAATTATTTACCAAAAAATTGAATTTATTTTTAGTTAAAAAAAACAATTGTTTTGAACAATTCATTAGTTCAAAAGTAACGTAGGCCTCGTCTTACACCGTCATATCTGTAAAATGTCTATAACAATTTTGATACAAAATATATTTTTTAATAGTGTTCAGATAAATTTATGTACTTGGTCGATTTTCAAGAGGCGCGGGTTCAAATTCCAAAAATGTAATGAAACAAATTAAAGCTTTTTCTCTATATATTTAGTCTTACAGAACAGACAGAATTGATTTAAAAAGAAATTGACTTCTAAGGGCAGTACGAAAATTAGCATAACAATCATTTTTTCGAATTGATTTGTGTGCGCATCGCTATTAGATAAAATGCTAATTCACGAAAAATCCAAAGGAAGTTGCGGGCGACAACTAGTATATATGTACATATATTCTAAAAAAAAACTTCACCAGTGTGATTATAACCTTATATTTTCTGCCAAACTTGGCCACGTGAAAATCATTACGTCGCTAACGAGGTAGCCTTAATGAGTGCCTCGGCTCTTCTATCTAAAATGTCAATGATGTAATGAGTTTTATAGCGGATATTAAATTTAATGGAAGTTATTATAATTAGGAGGTGTTTTGTTGTTAAGACGTCGCCATAGCTTAATTCATACATTAATTTTGTTTGTTATTGTAGATGTAGATTGAAAAAGTAATTTGGGTATATATTTGTGTTATCTATATCTATATATATAAAAGGACTTGTCCTCACTGACTGAGGTAAGACGCACGCACAGCCGTAACCGCTGAGAGTAGAAACGTTAAATTTGGATAGATGTTTACTTTCATAATCTGGACATTCACTAAGAAGGGATTTTGAAAAATTTGAACCCTAAAGGGGTGAAATAGGGGTTGAAAGTTTCTATGGAAAAAAAAATTAAATCTGCACCGATTTTTATAAAATTGTAAATTCAGACTTTTAAAAATATTTAATTGAACACGTGTTTCACGGTTTTTTAGAATTTACCCCCTAAGAGTGCCAATAAGGGGTTGAAAGTTTGTATGGAAAAATCTTTAAATCGCCACCGATTTTTATAAAATTTGAAATTTAGACTTCAAAATATATCATTGAACACATGTTTCGTGGTTCATATTAATTCATTAGCTAGGAGTGTAAATATGGGGTTGAAAGTTTGTATGGAAAAATCTTCAAATCGCCACCGATTTTTATAAAAATTTAAGTACAGGCTCTTAAAAATATTTCATTGAATATGTGTTTCGTGGTTTCTTAGGATTCATCCCTAACGGTGTATATAAGCGGGCGAAGCTGCGCGCGCCCACTAGTATAATATAAATATTGAGGCCAGTTGTAGCGCAGTAGCATAGGCGTGCGACAGGTTATGGGTTGAATTCTCATTAAAGAAAATTAAATATTAAATATTTTCTTTTCTTTTCCCTGGTAAAGAGGCGCGGAGTTACTAAAGTAATAAAGTTTCAGTAGGTACTTAACTTGGTATCAGCTCGATATCTGGAAGAAGACGCTGATGCTATAGGAAATTGGTTTAGGCGTCGCAACGTTAGTAGTATACTGGATACATTTAGCTACATATATACACTCTCGAATCTTCATATTAATTATGAGGGTAGTTCGAACTTTATATTAAAATAATCAATTTCTTTCTTAGTTTGGGATTATCTATCAAGACTATAGCAATCAACATAAAACTTTTGCTTTTAAATGAAATCTTATATAATCATATTAATTGCGCATTATTAATACTTGTTCTTAGAAAATATTGGAAACCCACTTAAAAACGACGACTAAAAATGCGTAAAAACTTGATATAAACAAAAATTATGAACGCCTCGTATTACTATTAATGATACCTTATTGATTGATGTAATAAATTATTTAATTTTCAAAAACCATATCTCTCCTTAAACTTTCCAAAAAACAAAAAAAAATACTACAAAAATAAAAAAAAATACTTAAATTTACAAAAAAAGAAACATTTCACAGATTCACATAAACAATAGCCACTTCAAAGTTTATTTAGTCCACTATAGGTACTCGTATATCTTCTAGTCTTTTCAAATCTTCCTAAGAAATAGATAGGAACCGCGTCTCGGCATCCCGCGGGATGATGATGAATGGAAGCAGAAGACTAGTGGGGAATAATAGTAAATGAAAGTTCTTTGATTGAAAGAAAGCTATTACTCTGTGTTTCTTTTGTTATTCGCAAATAATAAACTATTTCCATTTTAAATGTTGATTTGAAAAAAACCGCAGTATTACACGGGGCAGATTATGAATTCGATTCCTACTCGGGGAAATCAAATATTTCAAATTATTATTTCTCCGGTCTGATACCGACGCAAAGTGCGGTGTTGAGTTCTATCACTCAATAGTCAATGCCTCCAGGTTTCGGCGTGGAGTGGTGAATGCTCCTTCTACCAAAGCAAAAAACATATATTATTAATAACAACAATTTTTTATTATTTTAGGGGTAAGTCGTAAAAGTAATATTGAAAATGTGAAATATTTTACAATAATGTCACAGCTACAATGGAGGTATAAGCCTCTAGAGATAACCATAACTGCGTTTCACGCTACGGTACATTTTCAAACGAATTGAATTTAATGAATTCAACTTTCAGTTTTGCTTATATAACAGTTTTGAGTAGGGATAGGTAGGTAGGTATTAAGGCCGTTGTGGTAGAGAGCAACAAACGCGATGGTAATGGGTTCGATTACCATTAGGGGGAATGAATGAATACTTTTTCACATTTTTTTTTTATTTTTTTATTTCTTCCACTTTCACTACTTATGAGGCCATTGCCTCATTGTTCACGCTAGTTGCGGGATAAAGCGTGAACCTGGAAAAAGGTCTAACAAGAAGACGAATAACTCAATTTTTTAAAAATAATAATATTTTAAAATATTGTAAAAAGTTTTTATTAATATGTCTTATCAGATATGTATAGACATAACACTACACTTATATCTTTGTATGTCAATTTATTATTAATTGTTTTTATTATCAATAAAAGCTATATATATTATACTCCCATATTTGTTCATTCATAAATAATATATTTCAATGTATTGTATTTGTATACGTAGATTTTACATTAAATCTCAGCCCTTTAATGCTTATTGTTTAAAAATAAGGCATTTTACCTGTCAACAAATTGTTGTGGGTTCGATTACTACCGAGGACAGATTTGCACTATGAAAATACATACATAAATGAGAAGTGGTAGAAGAAATTTCTCACATATAATACTTCACTATACTTCTAAATAACACAATTATTCTATATAATATTAATAATATATATAAACAATAATAATAAATAATATTAATAAAATAAGACAAAGAGACAGCACTAGTTATGTTAGTAAGCTATATTGTTTGATTGATATTATTATTTACCCTCTATATCTAAGTAGGTCAAGGTACGCATATAATAAGGTTTTGCATTAAAGTAAGTCTTATAAATTACATAAAGAACTTCCGGTCGAAGGAAAATCTTGAACATTTCGAGATTTGAGATTCTGTAACAGAAATATCCTATTGAAATTTATTTATGCCTTCCAAAGCTCCGTCCTATATAATTTTAGCTTATAATTTGTATTTTTTGTATAGAAAAATTATAAATAACTAAAATATGTACTCATAGCCGTAGAAGATAAGAAATTACAACCTTTGTATAAAATAATTATTAAGACTATTTTATAGATATTATCATTTTTAATTTGATTAATTTAATGCCACTTATCTGTTAATTGGTATTTCTGTATGTGCTTGTAAATTTAATGTAAGTTAATAACAAAGCAGTAACTATGTTTTTATTTATATGAGTATATTTACCTCTTAGTATTTGTTTTCATATGTTTTGAGTTTTGTATTATTACTTAAGTAATAATAATAAAATCGAAAATTATTGATATAAAAATGATTGTTTGCTTATTATTAATAATAAAATATTATTTTATTTTCTCATTACTCTTATTACTCATTATGTACTTTATATACTTTTCAGATTAAGCACAAAGAAAATTATTTAATTTAGGTGAAATGAATTAATCATAATGGAAATTGATATTGAATTTGCTTGTTTTATTAAATTAGAATTTCTATTATTTAAGCTATAATTTAAACTTTATATACTCTACTCAATCTTAAAGAAATAACAAAAAAAATTATATCAAAATAAAACGTTAATATTGTATATAATCGTTGTCTGCCTTGGCAAGCTTTGGATGTTACGCTTATAAGTGTGTGTATGGCCTTCTACACCGCTTCAGCTACTAAACTAAAATCGGATGAAAACAATACCTCAAAAAACTGGCTAAGTATGAAATATATCAATGGACAGCTTGAACGAGTGACGCGTTTCTCCGCTTGATGGTGACAGAGTCACTTTCTTACTCTACTATCTCTACACAAATGAATGCTTGCATTATGGATATTTGTCGTGTTCGAAATTGTATTTGAAATATATTCTATTAATAGATTGTTTTTACTATGAATGTTAGTATGGGTTCGCTAGTGCTAAGTCACTCCGTTCCCCGTGCAACACCTAATTTACGAGACATTACGTGTTAAGAGGCGGAACTCGACGCCGAAATAAAATTTATATTTCAAATACAATTTTCAATTTGCATATTTACATCGAATAACTGTTCTATGTGTGAGACCAACATGATAGATATGCTGCACGATCTTTTCTTCTTTCCTAACTTCGCACTCGCACTTTATAATACTATTATGGTAACGTGGGTAACGACTTCAAATTTTTACCCGCCATACTTATTACGAGGTTCGATATTGTTATACATATATATGGAAATACTATTTTAGTTTTTTAGGTAGGTTTTGATTTATTTCAGGTACAAAAACTAAATTAATGTTCGACAACTAGTTCTAGCTGAGTGATTACGTAATTATCTCTGTACATACAAGAGTCGACCAATCAAGTGGAATTGCTAATGGTGACACAAAAGCTTACTGTAATTTCGCTGGAATAAATAAAGAGATAAATGCCTTACTTACTTAAAACAAGCAAGTAAGGCATTTATCTCTTTATTTATTCCAAAGTTGAAAGTTTTTGAATATATACACGTAGGTTTTTACGGGTTCGATTCCTACTTAGTTACATATTTATTTATGCATAGGGAATCTGAGAACTTAGATTCGTTCTCGTTTCGTGTTTTTACATAAAATATAAAATTTTAAAAGCATTTATTTATATATGACAGAAAAAAAGACAAATAAATCTGTTTCATTCAAATATTTTATATATATATTAGCATAGGACATAACCCGTTCTTTAAATAAAATTAATTTATAATAGATATATCTTCTTTTTTTTCAAAAATAGTCTACTATGACGAAGTATTTTCATTCAATACTTTAATCTCATCGAGTCATATTTCACTATAATTGGTTCAATTTATCAAAGAGTGAGCGATATTAAGCGAAATCGTTTTTTAATTTGATAAAACGATAACTTTGAATATAATATTTTGTAATTGATACTTGATAGGCTGTCTATGAGCGAGTATTATGAATCAACTGTTGCTCTTTCCTTTTATGAAGTATTTCTTTAAAATATGTTTCTATTTAAAGCAGAACTCTTTTATTTTTATGTTAAAAAATTATAATAAATTTAATTCATAGACCGATTGTCGGTTCAAGGAAATTTAATATTTATCATTTATTTTTCAATTACTTCTATAAAAAATATAAATTCGTCATATATGTGAGATAGGAAGTGTAGGAGAATGTTAAAGCAGAATTTATCGAAATCTCTATGGAAACGAGAAAAATAGCAATTTCTGTTTTCCGTCTGCCCACGCAAACAAAGTTACGAGCAACTGCTAGTCAATTATGAAGTAAATTAAACAAAACACAAATACAAAATTTGTCTCTTATCTTTAAAACGTCAATAATTTCTTAAATATATAAGTACTAAATATAGATTTTTTCAAACTTGTAAAATATGGGTTGACTGCTTGCCACCGAAGCAACCATATATACTCGTATCTATATATAATAAAAGAACGGGACCTAAAATATTTTCAATATGAGATTCTTAATATATTTACTATGGCTATGTAAGGTCTGTGTGAGTTATACGGCTATATTCACCTCATCTTTCATCTTCAATCCTATTATCGATCGTTCGTTTAAAATGTTATAAGTCGCTTCTGAACGAAAATGACAAAGAGATAGATATTAAGCGACGTTCGGAAAATATTTTATAGAATTACTTTTTAATGTAGACCTTTGGAAACTTCGTCGGTAATGTAGAGTTAAAAAGAAGGAATATACAGTTAATTTACATATGACTGTACTATGAGAAATTTAGCGTGTTATCTACGTAAAGACATGAAAAAATGGAAATTTGAAATCTTATTTTATAATTTCTTTGTAAAATTGCCGGCCTTTTTTAAAAGTTTTTTAAAATTTATAAACTAATAGATTAATATTTTAAGTAAATTTTACTATTATCGTTAGTATTTTCAATGTAAAGACTATGTATACTATAGATATACTTCATACTTATACACGTATTTTTTTTATCAAACGGTATTTTTCTAATATATCTCGTACCCTAAAAAAAATGGCGAACAAACAGACCCACGTTACCATACGAGTACAGCATGTCAATCCTCTTGGTCGTATATTGCTGTGTGCTTGGTGTATAGGACCAAATTTTCTTCTTGCAGGCCCGGAGCACTAGCACCAGTAGCTTTAGGAGCGTGAGTCAGGTAACATCGCTTGATCACGCCTGGCCATATAACATTGATGATTTGTTTTGATTGTTTTTAGATTACAATGGTTTTTGTTGAAAATTTAGAGAAAAGTCGTTGTTTTTGGAAATTTCTGATGAAGAGTCAATTTTTTTAAAAATTTTTTTAATGTAATTTTATAGTAAAAACAAAAGCCATCGTCAAATATTATTATGTCACGAGTCATTTGCTATTTTACAGTAGATGTAGCAGTAGACATCATAATCATCTCTAGAGAAACTTGTAAGGACGTACAGGTAAAGTATTAGAACTAAAGAAAACGATATTATCATTAATTCCAAAAATAATTTTGGTTTTAATAACAATGTGTAATGATATAAAAAATCACGAGTTAGACTAAATTTCATATTTCATTCTTATATTTAAAGAATTTTTTAAGTATTAGAAAACGTTAAAATTTAAAAGTAGTGGAATTTGAACCCACGTTTATTGGAGATCATCCAAGACCTGAAAAATGTTTTTCTAGAATTGTTATTAGAGGTATAATATTCAGTATGTATCGTGAATGCGAGTTACTAACAATACTTATATTCGTAGAGGGAATGCAAGGGAAGATATAGGAAGATACCTTCGAAGATCTGGCTGCATCTGGCTTTTGGGCCATTATATTATTAGTGTAATTGTAAATTAAACATAATATATTTAATCAAATATTTCACGTATCACTAATGTTTATTTCATTTCCTTGAGTGGGGATCGAACCTACAACCAATCGGTGTGTCTACTAGTGCTAGTCATACTTTGTGCCCTTGCGCCATTATGGCTCCTATTATCGTCATTATGGTACCATGTCAAAATCAGGGTACAATGCACTAAGATTTTCTTCAATTGTCCCAAGAAGTACATTGCTAAAATTTAGCTTTAGCTTCTTATATACAATTATTGATCGAACATTAAGCATAAAAAATAGGTCAAGGCGACAGGGAAGTTAGTTGTTTTGAGGAAAACGTTGTTTCTATTGTCACGCCTTTCTGTTATTGTGATTTTCATACGTATATTATGTTGGAAAACAACTGAAATTATTTTAGATTTTTTTTTCTTTTCTGATATAAATATTAAATAAAATTGAAAAAAGATTAAAATAAACGGTTAAGTGCTAGTCAGGCTAACGCTTCGAGAGTTCCGTACCAATTTTAACTTATAGGTCAATGGTAACGACTTTTAAAAGTTGGCAAACTTAAGTTTGCGGGCGGGCGTATACTCTTATTTTTTATGTAATGAACTACAAATAAAAATTTATAACAGGTTTGTGGCATACTTGTTTTTTTACCCTTTATTCGTAATTATTCTTGCCAAAGGTTCTAGGTCCACGGGACTCTATAAATGGTGTTTAACCTTAACTTGCAAATTTTGTTTTAATCTACATATAATTGCCAAATTCCTTGATAAGACAACAATTACTCGTAGAAGTGCGTGTAATTCAGATTATTAAATTATTATTATAATTTAGTTACAGCTTGACCTAGAAAGACGTTAAAAAAACTAAAATAATGTCAACTTATAGTTGGTTGTGGTTAAATATAATTAAACTCAGTAACATATATTTCCCACTTTTAAAGCTTTACATGCTTAGTTTCATAAATACCCAAACACAGTTTGTTAACGATATCCTGTGACCTACAAACCTATTTTAACCCCTCCTTGACGCGAATTGGCACCTATTTATTTTTGTGCAGACGTGCGACTTTTCACCCAATTGTGGTGAAGCTCAAAATGAGGCAGGCTTACACAGTAGGGTACATAAAAGGAACCTAGTGTTAAGACACTCTGATTGAAACATACTTTCACAACTTACATCTAGTTATTATAGAAACTTTAAATTTTCTGTATTAAAATTGCATTGAAATCCTACGGGAGAGAGAAGTTACTTAATTCTTAAAAGAACTTTTCAAAATGATAACTTCATTTTATATTTTTTTAAAGTAAAAGTGCTTTGGAATAATTAATGTAGTTTGTCGCTAAATATCTAACCTGTGTCATTGAGCCCTGGTATAGCGAGGTTATTTAAAAAATGTATAAACTTTTTTAACATTTTCACGTTTATTCGCGCATAGCAGGGTAGATAGAGAAAACGTAGTATTTGGACACACAGTTTCCCAACATTCACCATAGTTTTTGAGATATTAGGTGTTAAGCCATGTCATGTGAAATGTCCTTATAAAGTAAATTGAATGTATCAGACAAATCCCCTCTACTTCGATTGTGGGATAACGCTTATTCTTGTTACCAGAGTGGCAATCGAACCCACAACCATCACGTTGGCTGACACGTGGGTGTAAAGACAGACGCTGTAGGCCACCACTGCAGATACGTTTCCATGACTATTTATATGAAGCAAGTTGTTATAATAGTCAATAAGAAATTTGATGAGAGCAAAATATAAAACGGAATAATTTGTCACTAACTCGCTACAAAACAAAGTGAAATAAAAAAATGCCAAAAAATGCAAGTTTACAATAATTTTGATTGAAATTGGAGCTCTCATTAAGCATTCCCCTAATCGTTAGTTATTTGAGACGAGCGATGTTTGCCAAACTTCAAAAAGTGAAATATTATATTTGTAATTAGTAAGTTTTTGTTTTAGAGAAATGTATTAATGCCATCGGGGCGTAGTGGTGCAGTGTCTAAACAAGGTGGTTGTGGCTTCGATTCCCACTCGGAGACTGAAGTATTTTCATATCGTGGCTCTAGTATCTAGACTAAGCGTGGCTTTGAGTTCCTCTATTCCTTGGTATTAATTATATTTACCTTTTTAGTATCGTGATTAATTGAATTTTATATTACCAATAAATATGTAAAAAAATATAATAGCCCGCAATTTTGTTATAGTAATATTAGGCTAACATTAAATAAAAATACAAAATGGCTTTACGTTTATATCTGGCATATAGCAGGCTAAGTGTTTAGAGAGTTCATTCTGTGCAAGCTCTCTTCACCTTGTCCTGCATAGCGTGTGATTGTAAACCCGACTGGTTGTGGGTTCGATTCCCACTCAAGGAAGCGAAATGTTTATTATTTTTATTTCATTAATCAATACTCAATGCCTCTAAAATTTGGCAGAAAGTGGGGAACGGAAGTGTCTTAATGGGAACGGTGTATGTGTATACATAAGGTTCCTTGGTTCCCTCTGATACAGCGTGGAATACTATTTTATAATACAAGCACACACCACTGACTTTAGTAGATTTTTAATAAAAAAACCTTTCTATTTTACGAGAGCAGCATTAATCTGATCTTCTTAAAAACAAAAAAAAAATGCTCTTAAAATATAGTGCCTTAGCTGAGCTTAGTTTTTATTTAAGACGAAGCGCGAAGACGAGAAAAATATAGCCTTAATACGAAAAGCGACAAAAAGACAGAACGATACTTTAGTGTGCCCATTCTTTATTCTGAGAACAAAGTGACCATTCATTTTGTTTTTTCCAAGTAAAGATATACTCTGCACGTGAAAATATTTTATTCTAAAGAAAGCTCATGTGCGAAAAAGCTTTTAGGTTTAAGCTACAGGTTTTAAAAGGTGTTTCAAAAAGCTTTTTGTTTCTTTTTTTACTTATTTTGGATTTGAAAATAATATTATTGAGTCCAGTCGCGGTTTAGGGCACAAATGACTGTAAGCGCAACAGGTTTTGAGTTCGATTTCCACTCGAGGAAATGAAATAATTAATATTTTCATTTCTGCGTTCTGGTTATTCATGTCTTATTAACCATAGCGCGGCGTTGAGTTCCGCTACTTAATACTGTATGCGGGATACAGCGTGAAATAAAAAAATAAAAAAAAGGATATAAAATTAAAATTTAACTACAAAATAGTTTATTCCATTACATTAATAAAATGACACGTAATTCGTACTATTAGGATGGCTCTTCGTGGGTTGACACTTTAATAATGAAGTTGCT
>DWNA01001808.1:0-13374 GCA_018249835.1 Heliconius besckei | reverse complement strand
TGTTGTTAGAAATGCTTAGAAATGCTTACATAGTAGTTTATAAACTACTATGTAAGCATTTCTATGAATGTAACTTGATAGGCTTAGTGGTCAGAACATTACTTACTTGGCCGCTTCCCAAAAGGCTCAGGTTCTAGTCCCACTATGATAAAAATTTTAAATGTTCACTTCAATATATTTCTTGTTATTTCTTACACATTTCTTGTATATGAGACAAATCGCTAAGAATGCACAATCTCTGTAGTAATTACACACGCAATGAAAACTCTCACACATACGTCTCAATTAAAGTAAAACCGAAAGGGAAACGAGTGATGAGCGCGTTTCTAGGAATATACCACAGCTGGTTGAACACTTAGTATAATTTAGTTAAGTAGTATTAAAAGTAGTAAGAGAGGCCTTTGTGACGCAGTGGACGCGTATTCGGTACAAACATTGGTTGTCGGTTCGAGATCACTTCTCGAGAAAGTGAATAACGTCCATTGCTTTGGGAATTTAGGTGGAAAGTTAGGAAAGGATATTGACAATAGGTTCTCTTTTTCTCCTCCGCTATATGCGGGACATAGCGTTAAGCTTAAAACAAAAGATGAAATAGCTTCACACAGTATCCCGCGAGTAGCTGGGTAGGCAGAGGGAACCTGGTATCAAATCACATTCCCCGCGCACCTACTAACTTTCGAGACATTACGTATTTATTGGTGAACTTCTACGCCGTGCTTGTTACCAAAGGAAAGAAATGACAATAATGAATTGCCCAAGCGGGATCCAGCCCACGACTAGCCAGCGAAGACAGCCTTAATTCCTTGCTAACATCTCTCATATGTCGATAGACGAACTAAACTCCAACAAAACCTAATACAATGTAGCATTATATCATTTCGATCCAAAGTACTAATGTAATTCTAGCTTACAACTGTAATCACATTACCGGCTATTTATGCCCTAGATGTCTGCTCCATTGTTTTTATTATGCTACTAACAAAACATTTGGAAAAGCTAAACTTTTTATATTAGTTTCAAGGAAGCTACTTATATTATGTGTTCCCGAATTCTAGGCTTAGGGAAAAATACAGGGAACTTCTGTGGTGTTAAAACACTCCGCCCCCCACTTTTTGCCAATTATTTCCGAGATTTTACGTTCAACGGCGTAACCCAACGTCGCCTTTTATCTTTTATTAATATGCCTTTATAAATATTTATATTCATAGTACTCTTGGGTATGTTTTCTCAATTTAAACACAACATAAGTAATATAACTTTTCAAAAGGAACAAGAGATTTGTTTGTTTGTAGAATAATAAAACTAACCTTGTACGAAAGAAACCAAATAATTTTTCCTTTTCTACTGTAATAGATCAGTACAAAGATGCGTTATGCTTGTAATATTTTGAGGATCAGCAACGTATTAAAGGACCTAGAGTAAATTCACTCCGCCCAAACATTGTCCTCTTTTTTCTTTCCGCCCAAATATAAATATTGCCTTTTGAGTGTTATACAGTGTATAATTGTAGTTTGTATTATCAAAAATTATTTAATTCTTATGTTAATTCATACATTGATACATTCATACATACATACATACTCGGAGATATGAAATATTTATTTACATTTATACTCGCGTACTTAATTGATTTTTTTTATTTAATTCATAGCTGTTGTCAACTATTCAACACGCCATATCTAATGAACTCGTATCTCCTATAGTTGTAAACGAGTCTACTGTATGAATACTTATCTAGAATAGTGGTAAGCTCACAAAGTTTACTTAGTAACCACATGAAGACGCATACAGAGGAGAGTGGTATACTCGTAGTTTCCCTGGTCGCACGGCAGTCGCGTTTTCATGTAGAACAATGTCATAATTGCGACGGTTTCCACTTTCAATTTCGCTGCCGCTGCAAAAACTGCATTCATCCCGTCTTATGTAGCGTTAGCAAAAAAATATATATAATATTTATTTTGTTGATGTTTAATATTATATAGTTAGAATGGATGTAGTAGAGGTTTTTCTAAATGGTCTGTTTCTTTATCTAAAATAAAATATATTAATATAATATTATAATATGTGATCATGTCTCTAAAGCTAGAGTAAACAGGGAACGGAAACGGAAACGGAAAAATTGTGTCTTAACACCAATTCTTTAAAGCAATACAAACATAGGCAGTAACTTCGGACGCTAGTAGTGATTAGTTAATAATAAAAAAGTGTGTAGTTCTAAGTGTAATACAATTACATCTCATTTAATATTTCTATAAGTATGTTCTACGTTATCACACCTCGACCAAGTGTCCGAGAGCCTCCAGTCGAATTATACCAAACAAACACCCTATCCCATACTTTCACCATTGCATACTGACGGTACACCTAACGTGTTTGTTTACAGTTTTCACTATCTATATACATATCTCGCGAGAGAAAATTCCACGCGATTACCGCTTTTTTCTTGTGCATCTAGTCTAAGTGCATGCCGATGTAGATAATTAGATCAGTGTAACGGAGTTATAGAGTCTTATACTGTACTAGTTTTTAATTCTGGCGTCGTCCTCACGGTCAAATGTGTGGTGTATTACATATGTAAGTCCACCACTCAACATAGAGTGCCTCTCTCGGCGGAAACGAGAGAATAGAAGTGTCTTAACTGGTACAGTTTGTCTTTACAGTAGATTTCCACGGTTCACACACAGTAGTTTCTAAAATTAGCGCGTTCACCGAAACAAACTCTTCAGCTCTCTAATAACAAGGAGCTTAAAGTTGGTACGAAAAACCATCTATTACCTGGTCCTCATCAGTTTCATCAGTAAAGGTCAAAAAAATCATTAAAAATCAGTAATCCCACGTTTTCATCTAACTAGTAACTTAGTAAATATAATTAAAATGTAAATAGCAACATTTGCTTAATATTCATTATTATGGACAACTTTTAAGTCGGTAATATTGTAGGGATGTTCATAAGGATATGTCTAAAAGCAGACATGTCTAAGTAACGGCCTGGTTATAAATTATAATTTAGAATGGGCTTCGAATCTATGCCCTTCCAATCCCCTTTTTTTATAATTTTATTATCTAAATGATTACATTTAAAAATAAATAAATTTATTTTTAAAGTTTCAGTATTTTTTTAATCTTTTCACTCTGGTGTCCGATTCAAAAGCATGGCGTTGAGTTCAGCCACTCAACACGCAATGCCTCAAAAATTCATAGGAAAGTGGGGAGCGGGGTGTCTTAACAATATGCTTCCCCTGCCTACTCCTGCCACTTGCGGGATACAGCATGAAGCTGGAAAAAAATATCTTTAAGAAACTATAAAACCTGGAAATAATTGACAAGGACCTGTCATCCTTTATTACATACGAGTGTATTACTTAGTCCTCGTGTTATTAGAACATAAACACTTGATCTTATTTACTTTTAAATTTTACAATATTTAATTGACACTTACATTATTGTTTTTAAACGGTATCTCAAGTGTGCGTTGTTGCTAGAAGCTTTGAAGCGTAGAGTGATTAAATTTACCGGAATTACCGATAATAAGAGGATGTGTTAAAAAAAAACATTTTATAAGCAAATTATTTACTGGGAAGAACAGATAACATGGAAGGCAATGAAACTATTCGTCACTTTCTATTTTATAAATATATATTTAAGCTCTCGCTGTATCTTATATAGCAGGGCAGGTAGAGGGAACCTAATGTTAGGGCATCTTGTTCTCCAAATCGCCCCCTCTTTTCGAGACATTGCGTGTTAAGCTTCGGAACTCAACGCCTCGCCGCGAGTTCTTGTCTTACCACATTGAAGAAAGAAAAGTAAATTATTTCCCCGAGTGATAATCGAACCCACAAGCATCGCGTTTACTATCATGTGGAATGCCGGTGAGTCAAGACGGATATTTCGAATTAAAATGCATATAACTGATAATAACTAGATATTTTATAGCCATTTTATGACTCTACAACTTAAAATGAAGTAAAGATAAATTTAAAAAGTGCATAATCTATAAAAAAGTAAAGTGATAAAGAACCCAACACACTAATCTAGCCGGCGCCAATATTCTATTTATATGAGAAAAAAGTAAAAAGCCAGCCTTCCTGTGCTAATCGTTGCCAATTACGAGTTTGTGTGTGTGTGCGTGTGTGAGGGTTCCTGCGTGTGCGCATCTCAACCTTGAGTCCGGCCGTCGACTGCTACTTGCCTGAGCGCTATCGGTTCGGAAACTTTAATAAACTATTCGAAATATAAATATATAAATGTATATTTAGTTACAAACAATTATTACACATTAACAAATTATTATATATTTAATTTACTTCTACAACTCAACGCGTAATGACTCGAATGGGCAGCGAGTATGGATAAACAGTGTTTTAACACTAGGTTTACTTTGCCCGCTCTGGTAAAAGATATTTTGACAAATAAGGTTTTTTAGTAATTTTCGACAAAATTTACTATTATTTATATTTATGATTTTAAATGTCTTTGTAATTATGAAATAAGTAATAGATTTTGTATTACGAAAACTACATCTAAGATTTTTTAAGTAAAACTAAAATTTTATTGTTAACAATAAATAATATCGGAATTTTACATAACATTTAAAAATAATATAAAGTTCAACTCTTTATATAACGAAAAGTTTTAACTGCCGTCACTATTTAATCATAAATACAATCTCGACGCGACCTTTATATCAATTTCAATGAAATATATTTTTACTGTCGCTTCTTAATTGAATTCTGCTTGTTTATTAATAAATTTAACTTATTAATTAGTCTTCTCCCAACTAATTCCTGGGCTATTTAAAAAAAAAGCTTTATTTCCAGAATAATAGAAAATAACATTTAACATACTAGTATACAAGAAAATATTATAACATTAATAATACAAACAATATGTATAATTAATTATTTAAAATTTCAATTATTAAAACATAAATTAATTAATTTAAAATCTAAAACTTCTAATATTTCACTATACGACTATCCGAACTAATCCTGAGCACCAACCTTTATGTCCTACAGCTATCTCTCTCACATCTTGACACATTTATACACCCATCTCTTTCTATCGCGGATAAATTGGCGCGAAGGAAGCAAAAGATTGATGATCTAAGCGCGGGATCGATTGCGAGCCTTTATGTTTCCTTTTACTTTGTTTTACTCTTTTTTTTCTCTAACTGGTATTAGTTTAGTTGGTCATCTCTAGTTTTTATACGAAGATATTTTTTAGAACATATATTTATATGGAACTATTCTTGTTTACCGTTATAAAGACAAGAAGTGGTGGTACCAGTTTACGGGAGCTTGTCGCTAGGGTAAAAACGTTTATACATATTTACATAAATTTCTTGTAAAAAATATTTATTTAACGTATTTTTAGGGTTTTTATAGGTTTATAACTATATAAAATGTGAATTATAATTAAGAATATTATAAAATACTTAAAGAGAAATGACTATTAAAATAAATATTTGACTAAATTAAAATGTAGACTTTTAAAACTGTTAGAGATATACAGTAACTTAAATAGATGATTTCCCTCGCTTTGGTACCAAAGCGCAAAAGTGCGACGTTGAGTTCCTTCAGTCAACACGCAATGCCTCCAGAATTCGAGGGTAAGGGGAAGGTGGCTGAGGTGTTTAATTAAAATGGAGTGTTTTAACACTAGTTTCTCATGTTTTCTCTGTAAAAGAGATTATGTGGAACAAAAAATATAATATTTTTTCATACAAATACTTATTGTATTCGAGTCCCTATTTAGTTTGCGGTGTGATATCGCGCGGGTCAAGTGACGTGCCCTAGTTGGTTAAGCAACCTTCGTGTTTGTTACTTGATGGGTGACTGATTCATTTATTTTAGAATTTAATATTTGTTTAAGTACTTTGGCGGGTTATTCTTTATGTTGACATATGAGAATATATCACTAGGTACTTACAAGACTCTACTACGGTAGTCTTTGAGGGAAATATACGTAACCTCTCTTTAAAAATTATATATTATAAATAATGTAAAATATCTTCATATTATATTTGTATTTTGCGAATTTACAATAAAGCCAATAGGATTTTCTGTTTTTTATATTAAACCAAGTGGAATTTGAAACCAAATATTGTTTACAACGCGGCGTTGGGTCCGCCACTCAATATGCAATCTCTCGAAAATAATTGTTAGGAAAACGGCGTTTACATACGCGATACGACGTGAAACTAAAAAAGTACTCCGTACAACATATTCTCAAAACCAAGTTAATTGAAATCAGTGGTCTGTAAAATTATATACCCAAATGAATGCCTGATTCTAACAGAAATTACTTAGTATTAAACTATTCAGACATAGAGCTTTGTGTATATTAGAAAATTCACTAATTTCAGTGTTTGTGTGCTGCGGGGCACTAAATTAATTTATAATATAGATATTCTAGTGGCTCAGTGGCTAAATTGTCGTTTAATTGTAAGTGTTCACGTTTTATCTCGAATTTGACGGGACGGCCAGAGGGAACCTGGAAACTTAATGTTAAGACACTCTGTTCCCCATTGAGACACTTCTGTTTTCCACTTTTTGCTGAATTCTTGAGGTGTTGTGTGAAAGGAAATGAAAATCTTAAAGTTTGCCCCTCCATGACGGTTATTATATTATTTTATTTACGAATTTTGAATAAAATACATAGTTAAATATTTTATAAACATTTTAAGCGAAATATAGCATGGAACTGAAAAAAAATGAATATTTTAATCACTAATGTAATATTAGTTTTTTAACTTGTTTTCAATAGAAAGTTGCATACAAAGTGCAACATTCTACCTACATAAGACTGTCGTTATAATTATAACAATTTTATATATACATATTTTTAATGAAGATAACTTTTGTTTTTCAAATTATTACAAAAGATTTACATAACAATTTTTCGTTTAATTCCTATAGTTTATTACATTGATATTATATAAAGGCGGTAATGGGTTCGATGCCCGACGATAGCCTTTGACCTACGATACCTTATCACTTGGACGACCATCTAAGATTCCTACTGGAAAATGTTCATAATATGTCAACATAAATCTTATAAGATTTTTATAGTGTGATACGTATATTACGTATAGTTTTTTTAAATCCTTATATATATAAGAATTTAGAATTAAGACTCAAAGCTGCGGTTGCTCTTTTATAAACTTTTATAAACTTAAATTATCATTTCTGTGCCCTACTAACAAACATGTCGATGGAATGACAAAATAGTAAATATTTACGTAACTACGATAGTAAGATCGCCGTTATTGCGTCAATTTTCATTCAGAAGTTTCATGCTGATTGTCGCTGGTAGGTTTTAAATAATTTTGTATAATTGTGTAAATCTATTACTTTTAGGTGAGGCATCACTTTGTCTGTCTCTCTGGTTACTGATCCAACTTCTACGTATCTTCTCCATATAAAGTGACATTGGTGAAGTTAATTGTGCTCAAAATTGTGTTTTTTAAAAATCTAATTTTTGACCTCTTTGAGTAGTTTTTATTCTATTTTTTATATTCTCATTCTTACTATCGTTTTCTTCTGGTTATTGTTACATTTTTATAAAAAAAAATTACGGTAATATCGAGTATTATTGTAAATACTAAAACTAATATTGTTTATATTATTTTTAATAAAAATAATAACATAACAAAAAAGGGCTTTTAATATTATTATATTATAAAAAAACCAACTTTATACAAATTCTAACTAGAAACGCAAAAACATCGTTACGCACGACTATTTCCTCAAACAATAAGAAGAATTATCTTCATGGGCCAAATAATACGGTGACATTGGTTCTATATCCACTGCTCATATCTTGCTAGCTACGGGCGCTCTAACCAGTTTAGTTAGAGCTCTGAAAAATATATATTATTTCCTTATAATTTATATATTTTTTGAAGCCTTTGTTGGTGTCGAATTGGTACAGCGGCTGTCTGTAAGCGCGATGGTCGTGAATTCGATTACCATTGAAGAAATGTTTTATATACTTCAATTATTGCATTATCTGCTATGTTAGATAAAGTTTGACGTTAAGTTTTATTACTAATCATGCAAATTTTCGAAAATTTGGCGGAAAGTCGGGAACGGAGTGTTAAAACGATATAACTCTCCTTCGGACATTCTCCACTCTCTGCTCAAAATCAAGAGTGTGTTAATTGATGAAACAACGTCCGGAGTGGAAAATTAAAATAATGAATTCCCATGAGTAGAGTACCAACCTACGACCGCGAAAGATCTTTGTACAATGGTTTCATTCAGTGTGTCACGTGGTCGGCGCACGCGCAACGATATTTGTAAAGTCGGTCAATGCCCCCCGCGTTAGATAAAAAACACACAAATTGTTTACGTGATTTATTACGCAAATTGTGATAAAGATAGGCCTAACGTTCCGGTTTACAATTATAATTATTGATGCTTAACTGTCGTGGTACAGTGGGTGTGTAGTTAAATGTTCTTAGATGACGGCTGTGGGTTCGATTCCTTCTTAAAGCAATGTTTGTTAAGTCAATAATAACAAGTTTAATAAGTAATGAGTTTATCATTAGACCATTAGTTGTAAAGACGTCTCCAACCTCAAGAAACTTATTGTGACCAATTTTCACAATTATCAGTATTAATAACAGAAATCAGAATTAGATCATAAAAACCCCAAGTTAGTTTCTTACGTACTATATTATAAGAAATACGTAAAAACAAAATTATTTGATTAATATATATTAATGTACAGTATGCATGTATGTGTCTGTTTACGTGTAATATGTGTTTTTAACATCACTTTATCTAAGTGAATGCAACTGTTGAAAAAATCGCTATTTCCAATTAACACGTGTTATCTATCAGAGTCAATGTAAGAGACGTTCATTAGATTACTTTATCTTTTATATTAATTATTACTTATTACATATGTTATGTATGTATGTGGCAAAATACAACACTCTCCGTATTCAAGATGATTCATATAATATACTTTATGTAAGCGTGTCGCATATTTCATACATATGTAGGTCAGTATAGTCAATGTTTCATATAATTTAATACATTGCCTTGGATAACGATATAATCCATAAGTTCCTATAACGCGGTGATTTCTTATCATAAAATATTCTAGCAGTAGTAGTCTAGTGTCAAAGTAACGGGTTCGCGTTATATATAATGGACGGGTCTCAGTGAAAACTCGTCTGGTAACTCGGGAAATTAAGGAAAGCTCGCCGACGAAAGTGGAAAAAGCTCACACATACACGACACACCAACACACGCGCACACGCGCGCCTGTGTGCGTGCACACACACTAGCCGCTGTACGAAAACGAAAGTGTACGAGCGGCGCCGAAGCCACCCGAAGCGAGCTCACCGAGTCAGTGGAACTCGAAACTGGGACATCAGTCCGCAATTCGACGCGATAGCCGGCGGACGCGGCGCGCGGTACGACACGCTATATGACATAACTGGAACTTGTGATTATGGTGTCTGTGTGAATAAATAATCATGATGGCAGTGGAGGCCCGTCCGGCGAGTGCCGGGCCTGAACCCCGCCGGTCGCCCGTACCGGACCGCAGAGCGATGAGTGCCGACTCGGAGCCGCGCACCTTGGCCGCCCGCAAAGCTTACCCTGAACCCTCAGAGGAAGATGCTCCCCTAGATTTGTCAGTACATACCAGAAAAGAGATCACGGTGAGGGATTTCGCCCGCCATCCCTTCGCGGATCCCGCGGACTATGTCAGAGCGCAGGCTATACTGAGGCAGTCGAGGGGTTTCCTGGCGGCCGGAAGGGATTCTGGCACAGAATCAGATGACTCCGCCGGCCGACTAAGCCCCGGTGAGGACCCCACCTCCGGCAAAGCCTACAAGAAGTCCCTGATGAAGAGATACAGTAAGTTTTGTCACTATTATATCGTTTCTGCCGGAATATACAAAGTTTGCAGAAAATTAAAAAGGATTTTAAATATTTAAGTATCCGGCACATTTACGACGTAGAAAAAAGCTGTCTAGATTGATGTGAGCGATTTCCTCGAGAGTAGTAGAGACTGGCGGAATGTTTTTATAATCTATTTAATTCTAAAATGTTTTATTTTAAATAGACCGATATTACTGCCGGCTCCCTATCAGCATTCATTAAAAAAAATTACGTCATGACAAAATTTTATAGCACTAAATTACTTAATTCTGGTAATTAGACAAAAAATAAATTTCAATAAAAAAATACTTTATAAAAATAAGCAATGCTAAGGAACGCACTAGTACTATACTTGTATGAAATAATGCTATACATACATATACATATACACAGCTCTATATATATTTATATAGTTAAAAGAAACACACAAAAAGCTACGCGCGTAGCGTTTCTACGTCAGCTACGGTGCGTCTCTACACGCTTACACGCATATGTATATAATTAGCATAATTAATAAAACTTGTTTTTATAAACTCTTTACTCTCTCTTATTTTTATGATGTATAACAAAACATAAAGAAATTATCTAGCGAACTCTACGCATGCTGATTTAAATTGTTTTTTTTTTAATCGACTAGAATCTACTAGAATGTTTCAAATTTACTAACAGGGGTGTAATTTTTACGTCTTTAATTTTTTTTCTTATTTATAAATACAATTTTGTATTATATAAATCATTTTTGAATTGATTCATTATTATAATTTTTTCAATTTTCAATGATGACTACAATAAAATAAATCAACTCTTAATTCTTCATCCTGTTTATTAAATATAATGCAATATGTTAATTTTACTCTTATTTACCGCTTTAAATGAAACAGCAAATACCTTTCCCTATAGACATACAAGTACAATATATAGAAGATTAAAAAAATAGTATAGGGAAAAATAAAGTAAATATAATAAATACTACTGAATATAAATGCGATAATTTTGGGTACCATTACCACTCCGAAAATGAACCATTTTCATTTTCTTGTCTAAGGAAAACAATCGTGGCGTTGAATCCGCCAATCAACAAACACAACGGAGAGTCTCGACACCGGGTTCCATCTACGTACCTTGCTATATATGGGGTACATAGTGAAGCTATAAAAAAGACATCTTTAAAAGGCACAATCCTAATAAGTGTGGGTCTACATTGGCCACACAATACATATTGTGGACGGAACATTCAGTACAGCATCCATATGATAACGATTTATAAATTGTTGAAATTGTACCGCTTTAAAGTAACAACTAATGAAGGATTATTTTTTTTTAATTCTCATCTTCTTTTTTAGTAATCAAAGAGATTTTAAGAAATCGCTCAATTTTTTTGTTATAAATAATTAGAAAAATAAACTCATAATTTCAATAAAAGGATATTTCAGGAACCTCTTTCAATATAAAGGAATACAGATAATCAGAGTTGCATAATTAATGTTCTAGAAATATTATAAACGACGAAGACTAGTCTTCGTCCACAACTTTGCTTGCGTGGAAGCCGTAAAATGGAATGAAATCTAGCTTTTCCTATAGGAATTTAGGTGCAACTACCTATGTCTCTACATCCCCTGCACTTCCCTAAATTCCCCAAGAACTATACACTCTAAATTTAGCGTTCTGCGAAAATTCTATTGTACGTTGTCTATCAGTCTCTCTATAACAGAAAATTTTATATGGTTATATAGATTTAGTATGCACATACTAACTCTATGTAAGTTTATAAAAAGTAACTTTAGGTGCATGGAGTAGGTATACTCGTATATTTCGAAAGCGCCTACAAAGCGATGTGTTACACACGATGCACAAAATGTCGCCCTAACACACATACCGGTCATCGGCATAATGCGGAAAAACATATTATGTACTATTTATATGCGCACTTCATTTTAAACATATTTATGTTCTTATTAGTCCATCATGGCACAGTGGACTTGGCGTTTAATGTAAACGCCACGGTTGCGGATTCGGTTCCAATTATTTTCCTTATCTCGCTCTGGTAATACGACAAAGAACGGCGAAGAGTTCTGCCACTCAACGCGCTATATCTATAAATTGGGCGTGAAAAATATGTTATTTATTGCCTACACTACACTATAATCAGCATCTCATACATTATATGACGTTACATACATAAAAATGCAATATATGTAATGAGTCATACAATCACATACAACATAAATACAACAAGGAAGGAAAACTGCCGACGCTGATATCGGCGACGCGGGAAATGCAATTAATATACAACGCATATTAAATCGATGCACCACGCCGTATTACTGACATTACTGACATCACTAGTTCAAACGTAGTAGAAACTAGTTTTATTTACATTTAAAATTCGTTATAGCGTTATGGGAGTGAAAATGTATTGTTTGTTTTTAATTGTTTTGTAAAAATTGTGGAAGTAACTAACTAGAAATAAAATATCCATCCAACGGGGTAAGTAGAGGTTAAGTGGTTGAACTTAACGCTGCTCTCACAATTTAAAAAGACATATAAATAATTATATTTTCGTCTTTAGATATTTCTTTATAGGTTACATTAAAACAATGCTGCGATGTTCTTCTATTAATAATTTCACCTAAAAGTCACCTAACTATATTAATATAACCATTTATACAATAATACAAATATACTAATAATTACGTTATTACAATGTTCAACCTACGTAAGTATGTCTGTTACATCACTCGCACACAAAAGTATATTACAGAATAAACACAAGTTTAGTCTGTAATAATATTTACAGCAACCATTTATTTATATCTATATCCGTCTCCTATATTCTTAGCTTTACGTATCCTTCGCATAGCAGTATAGACAGAGGGAACCTGGGGACCTAATGTTAAGATACTCCGTTCCCATTAAGATACTTCCGATATCTATCAATAGACTATCAAATACAGAGATTTTTTTAAAATTCAAAACGAACTGTAGTTTTACAATATTAGTATAGATCATTAGTACTCACGACAGTGTTAATGTAATTCGATATATAAAATGAATCGTGTTTAATCACCGTTCCACTCTATACTCGGAAGTGGGCAGGGCATCGAACCCGCAGTACCTACTGCGAAAATGATGATGTAGCGCTACACATGCCGACGATGATTATGCTAGTTGCAAATACCTACTATTACTATTTAAAATTATGTTAAGCGTCGTGAGGCTAATTATAAACGCAACGGTTGTGGGTTCGATTTTCATTCGAGGGAATTAATTATTTTCATTCTCACTTTAATAAAAAGACAAAACGCGGCGTTGAGTTTCACTAATAAATATGGAACAGGTATTTCGAAAATTGGGACATTGCAGTGGAACAGATGATGATGTCTTGACATTAGGTTACCACTGTCTACCTTACGGGATACAGCGTAAAACAAAAAATGATATAATTAAAAAAAACAATATTTCACTTAAATCATAA
>DWNA01001807.1:0-13381 GCA_018249835.1 Heliconius besckei | reverse complement strand
TCAACAGTGGCAAAATGTAGAGTTCTTGTTCGTGGACGAGATATGTTTGGTCCCCTTTGTAACATTTTGGTGACTAACTCGAACGATCTATAATTTATTTTTGGCTTTTACGTGCACTTATAAAGGCGTGTTCTTCTAGTATTTGTATGCCGTGCATGCTTTTCAGTCCTCGGCACGTTTCTCACCTTGGCTTGGGTGGGATCTTTAACAAGCTACTACCTTATTTACACGTCAATCTATTTCGTATATACACTCTCGTTTCCACTGTCCATATATAGGTTTATATACATTTCATTTACTCATCTATGTCAATATTTATACTGTTTACACTTAATATTTACATTAAATATATAATAATAGGTTTGTTATAACGTTGAAACCTGATCGTATTCAAAGTCCATTACGTGATCTTTCTCACAAATGCAAACACGACTATGATACGATATTCCATCATGGAATGCCAGTTCCTATCTTCCGGCTTCATCATAAGACCTTGAAATCTAATCGTGGTCAAAGTTCTTTATAACATTTTCTTAATAAGTCCAAACGCGGCTATGGTAAGATATTCTAAGTTCAAGAACACAATACCACATTGTTATATTGTCATCAGAACTATATACAGCTGCCAATTTTCATGACGCTACAATCTTTGGAAGATGGTTAAATTAGCTACCTTAGATAGGAACCGAATGAGCCTAAGCTTGATATGTTTATTAGTAGGCAATTCAAGGTTCCATCAGCCACCTTCTAGTCCAGTGTCAGGTCCTCGTTATAAGGAGAAATTACCGAAATACGTTAAGACGAATCGAATGAGCCCAAACTCACAATCATGACGATTACGCCATCCGCTAGTGTCATGTACAACATGTGTTTAATGTACGAATTAAAACATTGTTTCTGTAAATGGTTGATGTATTCTGAATATTAGAGTCCAGAGTTCATTTTGAGATGTTGACTCAAGAGGAACTTCGGTGGGTTAACGGGTAAACTAAATGTTGTAATGCTACTTAGTTGTACCTCGTTAGGTTGATAATAAAAGCCAATAGTTTACACGTAAAAACTATAAAATTATATAACATAAAAAATGCAATCACTCATTTTTAATGAATAGTAGGTGTCATTAAAAGAAAATTAGACAAAGATATTAAATTATTACAAGTATTAAAATCATAATAAATTTTTTTTGAGACAATTTACAAAAGTGTAACTTATCTTATAATTAACTGTCGCAAATATTTTAGAGAACACATATCGTCTATATGTTTCTAATGTATTGGGAAAGAGATTCCATGTAATTGAAATAAATGATATGTGTCACCCAATAACAACACTACACACGAGCTTCCTTCCAATAAGGGCCGTTTCCTATCAGCAACTGCCCTCACGTTTGACACAATTCCACTGCTTTTATAGTCTTTTTCACCTACATCTACCCACTTTTACACGAGTACGCTAACAATATAATAAAATAATTTTAAATCAATAATGACAGAATTTTATGAGACCGACTTTCTTATGAAGGTGGAATATGTGTGGGAGCGATACAAATTTTGGATCAAAATGAGATTTGATCAAAACCACTGTCATATGTAAGAAGAGGCGGAAGAATAACAAACGGACAAAAGACTGATGAGACTCAGAATGGATTCTAAATGTCGATACAGAACATTCACTTAATCATTTATTTATTTAATACTTTATTACACCATAATTGATATTATTTAACTAAAACACAAAACGAAAAACAAACATACATTAATTAAACAAAAAACAGAAAAACGAAAATAAATGAAAAATGGTGTAAATGGTGTAATTTTTAACCCTGTGCCATATAACATTTAACATACATATAAATAAATCCCTGCAGAGATTAATTGAGCAAATAACTTAGAATTCACATTGTCTCTCTAACGTTAGAAGGTTTTACTTATATACGAGTACGCCTGGCAAATATGCAACATCATTTCAAGAGTGCCAGGCTTTAAATAAAATAAGTAGTAGGTACATTTACCTGAATAATATATTCTATGAACTACGTACTTCGAATAGCAGCTTTGTAAGTATTTTAATAAATTAAAATAAAATTTCATAAAGTAGTTAGAGTTTGTGTTCGCTACTGTTAAAGATAACTCAATATTGTGTAATTTTGGTGTTTTTGATTTTAGTTATTTAGAATATTGAATATTTATACTGCTGAGAAGTGTTTGATTATGTTACTCATCAAAATAAACGGGGTTGTTTTCCATAGAATAACTTCTGAGCATGATGACAGTGCCCTATGTCTTTTTTGTCCTATAAGTAAGTTAGAAAAAGAAGGAAAGTAATGTAAAGTAATGTTATATTGCAACACAATCTAATTATGAATGTAAGATGTAACGTTCGTAAAAAAATCGATTTGACGAAACCCGAAAGGTCTATGTAAACCATACCCGGGCACTTTGGTACCCTGACTACTTTAGTATGTAACAAAATTCTAATATCTGAGGATATTTAATAAATTTTTGATATAACTAATCTATCCTGGGTCTACTTATATTTGTTATAAATCGTTCATGTTTAATTTGAAGTGTGAATCTTAAAATATTTTATATTACATCCGCAACCTACGCAAAGTTGTATACAAAGTATACTTACTCGTATATCTATGAGCCAAAATTGGTGTAAGTACCTCCCTACTCTAAAGAATCGTCTTAGGTATAGCATAACGGTTTGTCTCTACATTAGATTAATGATAACAAACATGTTATTATTAGTGCTCTTTAAATGAATACGATGTAATTGCCATTGTATACTATTTAAAATATATAAATCAGTATCAGTAAGACTTCACGAAAAAAATAATGTAAATTGTGACTATTTTTGTTGCTGGTAACATTTGGGCTACAAATATATTTTTATAATATAAAAAAAGGTAAGCCACAGTAAAAATAACAAAGTTTAAATGTGACAACTTAATCAACACAACTAAAAAAAAAATGTGACACAATGACAGAATTTATCCAGTAAAAGAATTGCGAACCCTATTCCATTTTTTCAAGTCCTCTGCGAGACACTAAAAGGTTGTAAAAGAAAATAAGCAACTAAATCAAATAGCATTTACGATTTTAAATGTTAAGGACAAGATTAAAATGTCCAACTAAGTAGTTCAAAACATTGCAACTAGTGCATCTTAAATAATATCTCTGTAAATGTAATTTAAGCATTGTGTAAGTACTAAATGGTCGCCAATTTACAGATGTATCAATCATATGTCAGTAGAATAGGTAAGATTAATGAGTGCAGAATAGTATGAGACTTTTTTTCAAAGGGTCATTGACACTGAATTGGAGGACTTTTGTGGTTTAGATGTGTACAGTGTATATTGACTGACGTTACGGTATTTCAATAATTAAATACACGACACCGTAAAACTTTGCAAAGAGATTTTAAAAGGAACAAAAGATTTAGGTTTAAAAAATATTAATTAAAGGAAAAATATGTTATATTTTTAACATTTGTAACTGTTATGCCACACATAGGAAATACGAGTGCTTTTTTAGAAAAAGTGCAATAAAAAAAAAGCGTTCTCATCAAAATACGTCGAAATTCTTTCTTGTAACAACTTATTTATGTTGTTAATATCTCTGTACGGCGATTTTTATGAACTTCCGCTACCCAAAGATAATTGCTAAGAATGATCATTTAGCAAGAAAAATTGTTATTTATAGAATATTTTACGATGAGATAAAATATAATTACAATGTTTTTTCCCCCTCTCTAATAGTAGATACTAAAAGGCAGTGTTAAGTTCATCACTAAATACGGAATGTTGTTTACCTATGCTTTAGTCAGATTAAATGTTTAGATTTAAAATGCCACATTTCATACTCGTACCCATGTTGATTATGCAAAATGCGACATTGAGTTCCGCCTTTCAAAACAAAATGCATTTATTTAGGCGGAAAGTGGGCACAGTGATAGCTGTGTGTTTCTAAATAATTAATGCGATATTTTTCAATAACCTTAAACCTAAATTAATCACATATAAGTTATTTGGTAAGAATATTTATTTTTGAGCTACTATTTTCATAAGTATGCAATGGTCCATGGACACTGGACACACATAATTTTTTTTAAACTGAACACACTGTTCCTATCTCGAGGTGAAATTTCGGTATAAAAATATTTATAAATGTGATAGAAGACCATACGAATTTTCACGATGTAGGAAAAAAGAACTTAAAATTAAATTCTCATGTTTTACCGTTTCCGTCAATTTAGGGATAGCCTGTTAGGTGACAAGTTAACCGCCGTGCCAGGCTATTAGAAGTACTAAAGTACCATTTCCCGAAAAGGAAATCTATTTACATTTTATCAAATACATTCCATCAGGTTTACGATTACTGTTAATTAAAAACAGAAGATTTTAAAATACAATTCCTTATTGTGTAGTTTTTTTTTTGACTGCTTAATATCTTTCGTATGATCTACATGCATCAGCTTAGTTGTTTGAGCTTTACTGGCACGTAAGAAAGGTATACCTAAAAAATTGCTAAATTGTAAAATAATAACTAGCAAATAATATTTTTTAAAGTTTCACGCTGTAGGGTGTACATAGCAGGGTAAGCAAAGGGGGCCTGAAGACACTCCGTCTTCCAAAAAAAAAGATACTTAAGTGCCCTACTTTCTTGAGGTATTGCGCGTTACGTTGGGGAATCCAAGCGTTGCCACATCAACAGAGCGAGGAAATGAAAACAAATATTTCATTTCCTCGAATGGGAATCGAACCAATAATCTGTCGCATTTATAGTCGGAAGTTTGTGCCCCTGTGCTACGACTGGCCTCAATAATTATTATTTTAAGATTAAATGTAACCGCACAATCGAGACGGCAAAGGGAAAAAGTTTTACCAAAACATTTGAAGTAACCTTTAAGGTAACATAAAAGCTTAACAAAAGAACTTTTAAGGCTTCAGATTATAAAGTGATTGACATTCAAATATAACATTAATTTGAAGCTTAATGGTTTCGCAATAAATGCAATATCATTTTCGTTTAGTTTCATTTATTTTAGTGTCTCATTTACATTGAAATAAGCCCGATGGCGCAGTGGTATATCTTTAAAACTATAAAGACAATGGCCATGGGGTCGATTCCATTCTAGGGAATGGTTATACTTAAACTAATTTAATTTTCTTTCCAAAGTAAGACAAAACGTGATTCCACTCAACAACCATTGTCTTGAATTCGTAATTTTAATCAAATTAAAATACGCACATTATTTCTTACAAACAAAAATATTTTATCATACCTTTACATTAATAACATTTATTCTTAAAAATAATAATTTCTTAATGTTCCTAAATTACGTTTACGAGTATCTCGATTTAATACGCCGCGCTGTACAGAATAAGTAATATTTATGCCCTCACAATAAAATTATGGTTCATTGATCCGTTGATATTGGAAAATATTACTTTGTTGTATAGTAAAATGAGTGTATTGTATTTACTAATAAGGAGTTAACATTGAAGACGGCTCTTAATATTTATCATACAAAAATCTCGACATAATGATATAAAACGTTTTGTATCACACAATAAATGTCAGTTTAATAACAAAAAAAGAGAAAAAGCTGTGTTATCTGCCAACCTAATGTAGAGCGACAGTGTAAAAATATTATAAAGGCGCAAGATCAGGTAGCCAAAGCATTTTGCGAAGTGACTCCTTGTCGGTCGCACATCCTCGGAACGTGTTCGCGAATTAAGGCGCTTTTTTTTGTTTACAGTGAATGCATTTCTTATTAATTACGTAAAATGATATTAAAATCAAATTATAAATATGGAATTTTGTTTGTAAATGTACTTGTCGGCTTCAGGATTGTTTTCGCAGATGTACTTAGGACTGAACTTGCAGAAGAAAATGAAGTGTACAGCACTGATGATGCCGTGTTTATTAATGGTAAGTTTAATGTCATTAAAAATAGCATAGATAAAAAAAATGCCAATGTTTTTATAATTAATTTAATATGCGTATTTTTATAATTTTAATTTATGTTTCTTTACTTCGAATATGTAGAGATTCAATAAAAAAATATACGTTATTAATATTATTTTCTATAACTATTTTAGTTGCGTATATAAAAATAATATTGAAAATAAATTATAACACACTCTACGTTTGAGGCTAGAGAAAGCGTTTATTGTCAACCATTTCCATCTATAGCATGACAAGAAATTCGAAGTTATATAAACTAATTTACCTAAAAATATGAAGAGATAAATGAAAAGTTTAGTACATAATTTACATATTTAACACACGTGGGTCATTATTCGGAAGACGCTGCGTATCAATTCAATGCAAATGGTCCTCCTCCCACGCGCACCCGTCATTATCAATCACTCATTGTCCTCAACCCGTTGCCTCTAAATCGGACTGGTTGTTACATTTTTTGCTCGCATCGTCGTTAGAACTAGAAGAACGTTGTGATGCTGTTGACATTTCCTACCATCGTACTGAACCCGGAATCCCGATAATAATAAATTGTTTATACTGACAGTGAATTGAAATTCAATATAATTACATGCGACATTTTTAAATGCTAAGCCGGTAATTGATAGAGATAGTCAAATATAATGTTTTGGCATTTATAAATCAGTTTATTAGATACCATGACAATAAAAAGTCGTCTTAGTCTTAATGTAGCGTTTTGGTAATGGTAATGAAGTACGGTAGTAATTATGTATTCCTATTTTATTTGTTTATGCTTATTCAATGAAACGGCGTATCTAGTAAATAAATAAACTTCTTTTTTTACGTGGTTATCTTTGTCAATCAATTAAGGTACTTATCTATATATATACAATCGAAAGGTCACTCACTTATCACGAAATCTCAGAAACTACGAGTGCTAGGAATCTCAAATTTTGCATAGGAGTTACTTATAGGACGTAGGTGCTCGCTAAGACGTGAATTTGCAATATTCGACTTCTAAGGGGTTGTTTTTGGGGTCGAAAGTTTGTATGAAACTCCGTAACTACAAATGTTACGAGTCTCAAATTTTGCATAGACCTCACTAGGACGTAGTCATGGAGACAGAAATTAATAATAACATAGTTCACGCAGGTGTAACCGCGAGCGGGCCGCTAGTATTAAAATATAAATCAATAAAATTTTATAAATAAATTTAATGGTTCTTAAGTGCAAAAAAATCAGTCAATCAGTTTCAATGTTTTATTACAATATAAAGTTTATGATAAAAGGACTATTATTACCTTCACGTTGTTGTTTAAATAAAAATAAAAACAATAAAACTGCGTTTATTATTTAAATTAATTAATTAATAATTAACGTAATTATTAAAATTTAATATTGACAAATCTAAGGACTAAGAAACATTATTTAGGGTTACGTTACCTTTAAAAGGTACCTACTCTTGGTTGTCGCGTGAAAAAAACAACGGGTAAATTTTAATCTCAATCGTAAAAACAAAAAATCAAGCGTATCATAATAATTAATTTTTGGGTACAATATGGAATTATCGCACCTCAAGTTTTTAAGAAATTATTTATATCTTCAAAGTTTGTTAACCTGTAAGTGATCATCACTTGTGTGTCACCTCATCACCTGTCTCTCTTTTTTTTCCAATAAAAAATAGAGATGTGGCGAATCATGTCTTGTTTTCAATTAGGCAATTGAGATCATTTGTAATTTCGACCTTCTTTACAAAAAATATTTAATACTTACTTACATTATACTTATTCAGTCGATGGATAGATTACGCTTTAAAATAAACTTTAAAGTCATAAGTATATGAAGATAGTAAATTAATCAGCTTCACGCTGTATCCCGCCCGCAGCAAGGTAGGCAGAGGGAACCTAGATAGAGACACTTACCGCCGAATCCTGGAGGCATTGCGTGTTGAATGACGGAGCTCAACGCCGCGCTTTGCCTCAACACCACAGCCAAGAAATGAAAATATAAATTTAAATAAATATGTCATTTTCCCGAGTGGAGGTCGAACCTACAACCTGTTGCGTTTACTGTCACACTTTGTGCCCCTGCACCACGACTGGGCTCTATAGTATATAGCAACAACATGTTTATAACAATAACAACAATAGATAGTATCTATATAACAACAATTGTAACGTGAAGCTACATATATTTTTTATTTTAAATTATTTTCTCGCTTTATCCCTCAGTGAGCAAGAGAAAAACGTAGAATTAAGACACTGCGTTCTCTACTTTTCACCAGAAATCGAGAAATTGCGTGATATTCAGAGAAAAAAAACAGAAATAAAGACATCCTTTATCTGTTTATAAAATAAAAGAATAGGCTATAATTTTTTCTCATTGCATCTGATAAATATTTATTTATAGGTACACAAAATTATTAACATTCAAGCTTACCGTTCATACCATTAAAATCAAATCAAATTCCAGTACGTTGATACTGATCGAACACCGTTATGTACCCATCGTCACAAAATAACATGTTTGCACGTTGGGATTGATGCTTTTTCGACGTTAACTGAATAATAAATAAGGCTTATTACTCACTGTAGGTGCTATTACAAGGAAAACCAAAAAAATGAATTATTTTTTGGATAAAACGTTATTATATATTAAACTATTTATTTAATCCCGATCCCGAATCCCTCGATACTTATAAGAATGTAGAAAGTAATGCCTCTTATACACACATGTACATATAAAATACTAGCGGCCCGCCTACGGCTTCGCCTGCGCGATACCTTGGGCTTAGAAGTCGAATATTGCAAATTCTCGTCTTAGCGAGCACCTACGTCCTATACCTAAGTAACTCTTATGCAAAATTTCAGATTCCTAGCACATGTAGTTTCTGAGATTTCGTGATGAGTGAGTGACCTTTCGATTTTATATATATAGATAATTGGATTAACAACCAAAATGAAATGAAAACTCATGTAGGTTTGATAAGATTTTTGTAAGCAGAGGGTGAAGGATTCTTCGCTTTCCGTCCGATTTTTATGTCGCTTGAGTTGAGTGGCTGAACTCACCGCTCTGTCTTAATACCGAAGAAATGAGAATAATTCATACCTTCGATTGGGAATTGAATCTATATATAATAACTATCGCGTTTACGCTGTGCCTCTGCTGCGCCACGACCGCATCGTGTAATAATGTCTTATAGAAATATTTATCGTACTAAGTATATAAAAATGCAATAAAACAATAATAAATTCAATAAATTGATATTTAAATAGATTAAGCAGAATTTACCTTGACATACAAGTGAAAAAAATATTATTAAGATCCGTCGATATAAAGGTTAGCTAATAATTATGTCGTCAATAATCCTGCAGTAAAAACTTCTTTCCTTTTGCCATTGTGTACTTACGATCTAGATTCATATTACCGAAATAGAATCTAGAGTACGGGTTCAAATCCTGCTACGCTATTTCACATGGACATAGGTACACTTGTAAGTTGATCAACTTCATTATTTTTATTATATTCGTTATTATTTAAAATTTAAAAAGAATAAATAGAGTGCTTGTATTCAACTCAAGTTTCTCCATTAAATATTAGTCTGCATCTAGAAACTTGGCATCTTGGCTTGGCTTTTTATACATAACTACATTATAATCAGAAACATTATTGTACATTATTATTTACTGTATTAAATTCAAATTCAATAAAAAAAAATATAAAAAACTTTATTGGTACTTTAAAATATGTAACTTCTATTGCATGTGTATTTTATGTAATATTTCTTTTAAAAGAAAATATAGTAGCTTTTGTTAAAGTCAACACGCATCTGTCATTTCTCTTTGTCTCGACATCAGAGCTAAAAAATATTAAGTATTTTATTTCCTGGAGTGAAAATCTACCTCCACCAGGCCACGATTGTGCCCCTGCGCCACGACTGGCCTCTTATTATTTTTATATTTTGTAAAGTAATATAACAATTATGAATGACTAATAATGAAAAGAATTGCCAAAAATGAGTCTTATTTTCCCTGACACTTTATTCAGTGGCGTAGTGAGGGGGGAGGGGGGCGGGTCACGGGGGGTCGTCATTCCCCGGGGGCCGCTAATAAAGGGGCGCCAAATAATCCGCAAAACTATTTAAGCATACAATGAAATTATATTGTGTTCGCCTGGGGGGCACTGTAAAAGTGTTTTGGCCCGGACGCGAGATAAGCTCGCTACGCCACCGACTTTATTATAGGTGTTTTTAAAATAAGTAAACGAGGAATGTAATGGATTTGTTTTGTGCCTTATTTCAGTGAACAACGAACGAGTAAAACGCGAATCAAACAACACTCAAGATGGAAAACAGCTAGTGTTACAATCTAGACAAGTAAGTCTATTTTTATCCTCAAAGATAGTTTCATTTTTATTATAAGCCACGTTATTTTGAGAGCAATTACTTAAGATTATTACATTATATTATTAAATTTTATACGTAATTAATCTTAGCAGCTATTTAATGATAGAAAACAGAAAAGTGAAGAATAGAGTAACAATTTTAATTTCATATTTTAATTAGAGTGACGAGTGCTCGACAGAAAACGGTGAGAGAGGGATATGCACGAGCTTTCGAAAATGTTATCCGATGTTACAGACAGTACAATCCTGAAGAAGGGGAGATAGGTCCATCTGATTTCTGCTCTTTCACATATGACAATCAACAGATAAGGAGCAATATTCTCTTCTCTCTTTCTTCTATTTTCTGACAGTGAGAAAAGAAAATACAAACATACAAAACAAAAAGAAAAACATATAAAATTTTACTACGCCAATGTGATTCAAAATTTTACATACCTATTGCTTGAATTATCTTATGCATTCAATTGGAGCCTGTTTTAGATATCGACTTCATTATGTATGAACAAGTTTTTATTTGTGTATTTATTTGCCTTTAATGAAAAATTGTTCGATTTACACAGCTTATGATATTATAGAGCGCTTAAAGTAAATTGTGGTGATTTCATAATAAAATAGAGAGACTGTTCACTAATAGACATGTTACTTGAGACTGTATTATATTTTATAAGCAAATTTTAAAATACGTAATTTGATGAACTGTCGCCATACTACGTCTGTTGTAAAGCATCTGCAAAAGCAATAACCTTTACCTGTTTCCTATGCAACTGAGGTGATGTAATATAATACTCAAGTACTAAGAATAATACACTGGAATAATAAATTGCAAAAACTCTATGAGCAAAAATATTTTCTTGTCAAAAAACCAATTAAAGATCTTATAGTATTCCGTTCTGTCGACGGTTTGGTTCACCACCTAGACTACTCATCTCATTACAAACGGTTTTTGAGATCTTATTATTTTCTGGACATATTCGCTTTATCTCAATCGCGCTCAGCCTTCTCTAGATTTTCTTAATTAATTACTATGAAGCTTAGAGTGAGTTTTATTTTACTTATCTTACTTTTTACAATACATTACGGTCGACGAGTCGCGGCCGCCCTGAAGTAAGATTTACTGAACTTTTTTGCGCATTGTTCTTATTATTTTCGATTATTTTCACTCGGCAAGAAAATAATCAAAAGTAAGAATAATCCTAAAACTAAACCTGCTCGACCATCTACAGCTAAATTCAGAACGACCACGACTGGCCATTGAAGATACGGACTTCAAAAATATTTAGATTACAACAAAAGAAATTGCCTGAGAAATCTGTGAAATCTTTTAATGTTTTTTGTGTCAAAATTTCCGTATAACAAAGCAAAAATGCGGTCTGGAATGAAGCGGAATAGTCAAAATGATGAATAAAAGTGATGACTTTTTTGCACTATTTAGAAAATTATACTTCTTGCTGTCGGTTTTTTACTAAAAAAAATAAAATTGTCTGCGATAAAAATAATTACATCTTCGATATATCAACGTGATGTGACAAGTTCCAGTTTTTTAACTAGTTATAAAAAAAAGTGTATTGAATGTTTCCCTTAGTAACTTGTAGCTTGTTTGCCTTGTGAGGATACTGAACCGAGCGGCTCCTAGGAAACTTTGCATACCGTCTTGTAATGTAGAGATTAATTAATTTATTATTACGATTCATGTTTATATGTAAAGAACTTCTCGTATATTTATATTTACTCTATTTATTTCTGGTAAAAATATTTTTTATATGAAATTAATATTTTTTTTTACATAAATTCTATAATCACATAAACCTTAATTCTATTTATGTAGATACTTTTGTTACTTATATATTATAGCAGTTAATAAAAACAATAGAAGCCATTAATATCACTCCATTTTAATGATGAAGCTGAGGTACACTGACGAATTATATCCATGCATATATATTTTTTGTAAATTGTTGATATTTATTTATTTATAGGTTTTAGGCGTGTGCTGTACAGACCCGGCTGTTCTACGCTACCGACGGCAGTCACCATCATTCCCGATGCCATTAACTAAGTTAGCATTTTGTAACAGTATTAATTACAGAAACTGTCGTGGTATAAACTATTTTAATTATACCTAATAATTAAAATAGTATCAACTAAACAAAAAAGTTATCATAAGTTGCTAATAGATATCGATAAACAACAAATTAAGAAGACGTTAAAATCAGCTTCACGCTGTATCCCACACAACACCCTGTTGTGCCCATCCCAGGCAGAAGGATCCGTTCCCCATTTTCCGCCGACTTTTCGAGGCATTGCATGTTGAGTGGCGGAATTCAACGCCGGGCTTTTGCATTGTTGTCAGAGCGGAGAAATGAAAATATTACCTAATAAATAATAATTCAATGAATAACAAATGCATATTTTTATAACAGATTACAAATCCCTGCGGGTTTGCCACAATGGTACACCAACTTTTATCGTCAGATACCAGCGCAATGGCCGCCAGCGTTACCGCCGATACCAACACATCCACCAGACCATACAGCGCCTACTCATCCACCATCATTGAGTAAGATCTGCGTAGATATTTTTTGTTTTTTTTTTGTTAATATATTTTTATTTAAAAAAAAACCTTTTTTATTTTTAATAAAAAAAACCGTTTTATTCCTAGTCGCAGGTGTAACAAGCCCAACACCTGTTGAGGGACCTTCAAACACGTCTCCAACTACCACATGGGGAACAAAGCCTCCAGTAGGCACTACTAAGCAGGTACATTTGACATTTTAATAAATATTTTTATTTGCTCATTTGAGTTTTTACCGAAGAGAAAACATATACATATATATTATCTAGTTACATTTTTTGTAGACACATACCAACATATATTTATGAAACAGGTACTAGCTAGTAACTACTTGTTATTTAGTAGTTGTACTAATGTATATTTTGGTATTATGGCCACTTAACCTACTTATATTTTGTTAATATTTCAACCTAAATAATGAACAAATGATCAAAATGTCATCGTGGCACGGTGT
>DWNA01001806.1:0-13395 GCA_018249835.1 Heliconius besckei | reverse complement strand
TCTCATAAGACCGAAACAAACAGAAAAACACAACAAAATAGTCTGTATTTTAGTATCATGTAAATAAGTATGCACTTGAGAAACACAGTTATTTTGAAACGGACAGACACTTGTAATATATTCAAGCTATTTTTTTGGTTAAATACCAAAATCATTGAAAACAAACGTACTTAACTTTATTCCACATCTACCTACTTTAAAAAATTCAAGTTCGCCTACCCTACACAAGATGTTCGAGTTCATTTTATTTAAGTAGTTTTTTTATTATCTTTAGGTACGTTTAAGACTCTCCGTTTTCCATATTCTACCCATTTAATAGACGTTAGCCCACGGAGTACAGCGCTTACTCTATTCAAAATTATATTGCACCCACAATACCATTATTTACAGTTTGACAATGGCCATCTAAGCCACTGTGGCCATCTAAGTCAATGACTGTTAAGACATGAATTAAATGTTCAAAAGTGACGCAAGGATGCCAACAGCTTGTAAGTTGTAAAAAATGTCACGAATGCAACTTACTGCACATACTCAGTAAACCTGTCCGAACACCAGTTTACAATAACATTTACATCAAGGCAAAGACTTTTCGAACGTACATAAGTAAATTGCTTTTTTAAGGAACCTTCATATATAATTTAGATGGACAAACATGGTTGTTATAAGTAAATTAACTCAAATATCACCTAATGTGAATAAACATTCTCTAAAACCTGAAACATTAAATTATATCGATTTAGTTTTATATATTGAAGTTAATAGTTAAAAATATTTATTGCGGGTAGTCTGCTGTTTTTGTAATAAAATACTATATGGAAGTCTTAAGTTGTTTTCTACCAAAATAACTCGTCTTTCTCAATTACCTTGCATAATAACCTCACAATCAATTGTGACATTAATATTACGTAACTAATTATTTCCAATTGTATTGAAATAACAATATCCTTTTCGGTAGAGGTGTAACCAGTCACGTTTCAATGTCAAGTGAAAGAAAGGACGTATCTGACGATCAGCAATTGAACATCTATAATTTAAATACATATTAACATACACTTTCTATTTCTAACGTATTACATATCGAATATAATAAAAATTATGTAGGTACACTCATTTAAAAAATATTTCGCAAACTGCCTCCTACTTTTGTTCTTGCTTTCTAATAATATCATAGGTTACGTGCAGTTCACATATAATATTTGAATAGCTTTCACTGTATTTATTTGTAACGGTTACGTTAATAGTTGCCCACTTAAAAAGAATCATTAAAATAATACCTGCACCGAATCCCTTGCATAATAATTACGTCCTAACTATATTGTAAATATCAACAACTGTACCTACCACGAGTATTATTGATTATAATTAAATATTAATATAACACAGAAAATTTCAACTAACCATTCACAAGTATAGCACAAAAAAGAAATATTCGCGTAAAGACAGTCATGGCGGTCCGTATTGGATTCACTCGATACATTGATATAGCACCTTTCACCACCGCACGCGCACTGCCAAGGCGTCAATACTCGCACGTCTCAAGTTTCCACGGTACCACCACCACCAGTCGTGAATCGACCTTACAGCTTTCTCCTTCTAAATCATCTGATCTATTGCCATTGCTATAGACATATTATTTTTAAATTATTAGATATGAATATGATGTACCTACCGATAACAATAACAAAGCAATCCAGAACTTCCTAATAAATGTTATAACTTTGTATTAAAAACCAATTGCGTGGAAATATACTTAGATTAATAATTACAAAGCATAAACCATATTGTACGTAACTTTACTTTGCGCAAAGCTTTCACATACTCAAAAGTTTTTTTTTTGTGTACGATAAAAAGCTAAAAATATTAATTAACATTTAACACAATTAATAAATATACTTACCGTATCTATAAATAGCTGACATTCACATTTTTATTTTAGCTTCAAGCTGTATCCCACCTGTAGCAGGTTAGACAGAGGGAGCATAATGTTAAGACAATCCGCTTTACACTTTTCGCCGAATTCTAGAGACATCGCGCGAGGCGTGGCGAAACTCAACGCAGAGCTTTTCCTCGACACCAGAATCGAGAAACAAAAATATTAAATATTTCTTTTCCTCGAGTGGGAATCGAACTGACAAACTGTTGTGTTTACAGTAACACGCTTGTGGGATGCAACGACTGGCCTCAGCATAATCACATTCACATGTTTTTACTTAAATAAATTATATTATAAATAACTTATTTTACAATACTTACATCATCACAATTGAACTTGAGGATTCTCAATAAACATTCAAGTTCAATCCTCAATACATTCAACTTAGTATTTAATAACGATATAAATAGCGCTGGTTGAGCATAGATAAATTCGGAACAAGGCAATAACCTAAAGCCTTTCTTAATATATAATTATCTTACTAATCTTACTAACCTAAAACTCCCAATACCAAAAATATAATTGAAAAAGTGAAATGAACCGCATATTTATTCTATACGTTCTTTATAAAATATGACCTTTTGAATATTCAGGGGAATGTTCAAAGGAAAAGAATGAAAGATTTTTACTTTTCGTAATAATGACGTTGTTTCCAGGTTTTCATGCTGCATTTTTATATGGGTCATTAGATGTGATCTAACTTAATAAACATAATAAAACTTAATAAACTATTTTAAATTATTTTAATAAATCAGAAACATAATATATAACAGTTTTAATAACATCATACGTGTATCCAATTATTTCTACCGATGTCACAGAGCCGACGTGTCGACTGTCGAAATCTCAACTCAGTAATGTCAGTTTGACAGATATGAACTGAATAAATGTTTAATTTTTTGTATTTATTAATGAAAATATATAAAAAATATAGAACGTAATTGTCATTACTCGTAATCTAATATTTGATGGCACTACCTATAATTGACCATAATGACTACGTTACGGGAACGACAACTCAGTAAGTATAGACATTTTAAATTATTTTTGTAACAATGCTGTAATAAATGTACTATTTTGTTAATTATATATAACTTTTTAATAAAATATCACAATATAAAAGGGAACATGCATAATAGATTTATTCCATATACTATATTGTGTGCCAAAAAATCTAATAAGAGAAATTAAAACAAATCGTATTTTGATTGTGTAAAACAATACATTTATATTTTTTTCTACATTCAGACGCAATCAAGCAAATGCTTAACTTAAATCAGCCACTAACCAAGGCAGTAGCAAATGAGCCATCATGGAAAATACTGGTATACGATAGAATTGGTCAAGATATAATATCACCCCTAATATCAGTTAAAGAATTACGAGAATTGGGTGTCACTCTACATGTGTAAGTCTTGAATATTCTACTAATTTTAAATTGTATTTAAAATAATACTCTATTGATCTAACTAATGATTGTATTTAAAAAAAACTATTTTTACAGACAGTTACACTCAGATCGTGATTCTATACCCGAGGTACCAGCAGTATACTTCTGTGCTCCTTCTGAAGAAAACTTGGGTAGAATATGTCAAGACCTGGATAATGGCATTTATGACCAATATCACCTTAATTTTATATCACCAATAACTAGACAAAAGTTAGAAGATCTAGCAGCATCAGCAATTCAGTCAAATTCAGTTATGAGCATTCACAAAATATTTGACCAGTATTTGAATTTTATATGTTTAGAAGATGATTTATTTATTATGAAGCACCAGCAATCTGACTCATTGTCATACTATGGTATATTTTTTTTTTAAATAAGTAATTGATTTCACATTGATTAAGTAAGAAATTAGCACAGTGACACAGTGGATTTCATGTGGTTTCATTTGAACTTGGAGGATCAAATTATAAATAATTTCCTAGCACTAGTAACAAAAAGTCTGTCATTGAGTTTCACCACAAAATGACCAATATCTCCAAAATTGGGCACAGTATGGGAAACATAATTACTTAACATTATGTTGCTTATACCTAGCCATGTATATAGTGTGACAGTGTTTGACTACAATACCAATGAAATTCCTTTTCTGGCTAGATAAAGTGCAGTGTTAAAATAACCACTCACCCAACACATATATTCTTAAATTTTGGGTGTGAAGTGAAGAAGGCATTGTCTGGGAAATATTTTTTTACAATTTATCCTGCAAAAGAACACTAACACCATGCTATTCCTGCCAAATGAAAATGTATTATAACTATAACTTTCAAACAAAATTATTTTCAGCAATAAATAAGGGTGATACTAAGGACACAGAAATGGAGGCTATAATGGATGAAATAGTTGAAAGTCTCTTTTCAGTTTTTGTTACCCTTGGTATGTAATATAAAGCTTTAAATATTCTTGCTTTGTCACTCTTATGCTTAACTAAGTAATATAATATTTAGAAACATACAAAAAGTTGATTATAGTGGGGCTCAAACCCAAGTTGATACCATCTAAGATCCAATTAAGTTTATTAACTCCACATATTCTTATTGAGTCAAATAAAAAAGAGTAAAAAATGCTGTTTCAAATGTTGCTTTAATTTTTTTTTTTACATTTCTAAATATTCTCATTACTAATGTGTTTTAAGTTTTACCACATAATAAATTAAATATAATTACTAGATATAATATTATAAGGACAATATTATGTACCAACTTACACATAAGAGGATGTCGTCGCTTAGGGACACAAGTGTATGATAGTTGTGGGTTCAATTCCCACTTGAGGAAATGAAATATTTATTTAAATTTACATTTTCATTTCTTCACTCTGGTGTGGAGGCAAAACTCGTAATTGACTTCCGCCACTCAACACGCAATGCCTCCAGAATTCGCCAGAAAGTCAAGAACTGAGTGTCTTAAGGCTAGGTTCCCTGTGCCTACCCTGCTATATGCGGGATACAGAGTTAAGCTGGAAAAAAAAAACAATTGCTAAGTAATAAATTAAACATTTAGGTAATGTTCCAATAATAAGATGCAGTAAAGGCAATGCAGCAGAAATGGTCGCAAAGAAACTTGATAAGAAGTTAAGAGAGAATCTATGGGATGCAAGAAATAACTTGTTTCATGGACAAGCTGGATCATTCAGTTTTACTCGTCCAATGTTGATATTGCTTGATAGAAATGTAGACATGGCAACACCATTACACCACACTTGGACTTACCAGGCTTTGGCTCATGATGTTTTGGATTTGTCTTTGAATAGGTATGCCATTTATTTGAACACATTACAAAAATTGATAACATTTTCTATCCATGTATAAGTTTACTACTTTTATAGACTTAAATATTATATATGTTGAAACGGAGTGTCTTAACACTAGGTTCCTCCTGCACATCCTGCTATTTATAAGTAAATGTCAATTCATATATATAAATAAAGCCTATAAAGTGCTATTTCAATTTTTTTTCATATTAGAGCAGTTGTACCAGAGAATCCTGGATCTGTAGTTCCAGAACAAAAAAACAAAACCAGAACATGTGATTTGGACTATAAAGATTCCTTGTGGGCCGAACATAAAGGCAGCCCTTTCCCCACTGTAGCAGAAGCAATACAAGAAGATTTAGACAAATACAGGTAACTAATCTAATATAATCATTTAGCTCATTTGCTGAATTTATTGTATAAACTCAAATCCTGCTCCCTACATTAAATTTTTGTTAATACCTATTTTTCTTTCTTAAATTTCTAAAAACATTTTAAAACTTGAAAAATATATATATATTTAAAATATACTACTCTCTCTTGCCAAACGATAGTTCTAAGTAGTTATCTTTGTGTAGCGGAAATTGGTAAAAATCTCCCTACAGAGATGCTAACAACATAAATAACAGCTTAGTTGGGCAGAGCGCACTTTGCAGTAATCCGTTGTCATGGGTAGACTGAGGTAGCATTCCTCTGTCAGTTGACAAAATTATTATAACAAACTACCGCCAACGTTTCGCTCGTATACTGCCCTGGATTCTTGCAGGCAGCTTGCAGCTGACTGTCTGATCTTGCCCACTGTTATGGTGGGTTTGAGATTTTAAAATCTTTGTAGCGCAATTTATGAGCGCAGTATGGTCACACACAGTTGACTTAGATACATGCCCATTTTTGATATTATTGTATATTATTTTTTTATATAATATGTAGAAAATTTTCAAATTGTTTCAAAATTTTCAAAACAATTGTTTTGCAAATTTATTAATAACTATTTTAAAATTTTAACAGAAATTCAGAAACAGAAATGAAAAGACTAAAGACCTCAATGGGCATAGATGCTGAGAGTGATGTAGCACTCAGCTTGGTTAGTGACAACACTCAAAGATTAACGAGTGCGGTCAATTCCTTGCCACAAATGATGGAAAAGAAGCGACTCATTGATATGCACACTACTATAGCTACAGGTACAATTTATAACGTAAATGTGACTTTATCAAAAATATTTACTTTTTCGTTGTGGTTTATCAAATCGAAGTAGTGAGGCAGGGACACAATAGTGAATTTTAATGGTAATTGAGTGTCTTAACACTTGATGCCCTCTTCTTATCCTGCTATATGCGGGATACAGAGTGGAGTGGAGTTAAAAATATTTAAGAAGATATTATTTCTGTATAATGATTGTAGTACTATATGTAATCCTATTCTCTAAATTCATTAAAACTAATAACAATATTTATATAGTTTTAACATAGTTAATAAATTAATAAAAAACCTTTATTTCAATTTATTTCTGATTCATATAGGTAATAGATAAATCCTAACTGCGTAAAAATAATATTACTTTTTAATTACAGCAATCCTTAATGCAATCAAATCGAGACGACTGGATTCATTCTTCGAATTGGAAGAGAAAATAATGAGTAAAAGTACTGCTATTGAAAGCAAAGCTGTAATGGACCTAATAACGGATACAACTGCCGGCACTGAGGAGGACAAAATACGTCTCTTTATTATATATTATCTGTGCACTTCTCATATCTCCGACGATGAATATAAGAAGTTTGAAAGTGCACTGTTAGCTGCCAATTGTGATATTAAGCCTATGTCGTATATGAAACGTTGGAAGTAAGTGTAGTGTCCTACCATTACAAAAGATTTAGATAATATAAAAACAAAGTTCTTTGTCTTGTGATTGCTATTTTTTTATTGAATTATAGACTTTTTATGGGTTAGCAATGAAATTACCTCTACGGTTTTCGTCGAACATACATATCAATATCTTAATTCCCAAACCAACAAGCAGTCTGTAAAACTAATACCAGTTATATACACTGATCGTAATGGTAAATTTCTTTGTATATATTATTTGCTTAATGACAAGACTAATTTATATTATTTTAAATTTTCTTTTGTTACAGGGGATTTACAAAAATGTCAAGTCAAGGTCAATACGAGGGTGGAGGCACTAAAACAGTTTCTATGTTTTCAAAATTAGTTTCACAGGGCTCATCTTTCGTGATGGAAGGCGTTAAAAATTTGGTTGTGAAGAAACATGTAAGTGCATTTTTAATATTAAGGTTTATCCCTAGTGTAATAAACCCAACCGTTGCTTATATAGGTTTTATAAACCACACTCGGTAGGGAACAGACTGAGAACAGAGTATTAGGTTGCGAATCTGATAAACAGCTAATTCCTGTAGCTGAGGTCTGAGATAATTGATTCATCACATGCCCTTTTTCCATACAATTAATATGTTTAAACAGAAACTGCCCGTGAGTCGCGCGCTGGAGGGCGCGCTGGCGTCAAGCGACGGCGAGCTGTCGTGGCTAGACCCACGCGCGGCGCGCACGGACGCAGCCGCAAGAGCGCGCGCGCCCCGTCACCCGCCGCCCACCGACGCTGTCGTCTTCGTGGTGGGGGGCGGCAGCTACATTGAGTACCACAACGTTGTGGACTTCGCTAAGGTTATTACTTTAATACTTTTATTCTACAAGTGGAAAGCTTTACTTTTTAAATATAAAAACTTTATTTTTCTTTGTTTTAAAATTATATCAACACTACATAGACACACGTATTTTAGTTAGTTAGTAGTATAGTTAGTTAAGTAGTAAGTAGTTACTCATCATCTGATAACATCTAAAGGCACATGATTCTCGGCGTTAAGTATCAATACCCAACGTCGCCCTTACCAGATCAAGAAAATAATAACCGATTTAGTTAGATGATAGGTCAAAAACATAGACATTAACCTTAATCAAAACTTAACCTTTAGCGATATGAAGGCCTAAAATTACAAGTTACAAACACCCAGTACATTAATTTATATCTAGTCACGTCGCTTCTACTCATAACATAATGTGTTATTAACGACATTTTAAATATATAAATAATTTAGAACATCTTGCATCATCAAGTCCAGAATAGGATGAGCCTGACTACTTACTAATCAATGTTGCGTTAGTCATAAATCACTGCATTTGTCACCTATTATCGGAGCAGGAAAACAAAAATATTGTTAAAGTATTTACATTACCCTGACCAGGAGTCGAACCTACATTTGAATATTCTGTGGTTCAATCGCTTAACCATTGTGTTTTAAACATTTTCAAAGCTTCATTATGTACCCCGCATACAAATAACACTGCAGGGTAGATAGAAAGAATCTAGTGTCAAAATACTCTGTTTCCCACTTTCCAACTGAATCAGAAACATTGCCTGTTGAGGGGCAGAACTTAACGCCGTACTCTATCATACAAGAGCGACGAAATTCTTGATTTCGTCCTCATCTAATTCAATCCCCCGAATGGGTAGCAAGTGAACCCACAACCCACGCGTTCACACATACATACTATGTGCTACTGAGCCACAATTTTTAATATAATAAAAATAACTAATTCACTTTCAGCAACAGGCAGCCAATGGGCAATCGAGAAAAATAATCTATGGTGCAACGACACTACCAAACGCGACGCAGTTTCTAAAACAACTTTCTCTATTGGGAGAAGAACTTCAATAAGCATTCCCACTTCTTAGAAATCGTTAATTTATATTATATTATGAATCTGTAAAGAAAACTAGTTTTAATTACCATCCTATTAAATAAAACACGAGTATCAACAAGTTTGCATTTTATTTACAATGACATTGAAAATAGAGCTAACATCTAATATCTACTAATAAATTTTATTGTTTAGAACAAGAAGTATAAAATCTAAATCACAAGATTACGAATCAATCAATAGCATCAGATATTTTTATAAATAATATTTCGTCACCATCTTTTTAGTTATATTGATATAAAATGGGGGCAAACTTAATTTCACAACCGAAACTGCTAAATACGGCAAAATACTATTTCATATTACATAAGAAAGAAACTTGTCGATATATTTTTTGTTTTATCCCAACCCTTAAAACTATTGTGCTAACAAAAAAAAATGTGTCGCGTAATAACGTTAATTATTAAGTAATAACCGTCGAAAAATAGTAAATGTGTTAGGTATTTACTTATAATTATATAAAATAAAGAGATACATAGTTTTATTCAAGGAACTTGAATGCGTTACAATTAGCACTGCATAAACCATCGTCAAGTAAGAATTTCATAGTAAATATTCATATTATTTCTAATGGATATAAGAATACTTAATTTTAAAGTATAGCATGTTATCACTGATCACGATATGGTTTGGCACAGTGAAATATATTTTATGAGTCATATATCTAACAGAGAGCAAGAAAAAAGTCGTCTTATCTAGAGCAACCTGCATTTAATATGGCAAGCGTTATTATTTATGTTTAAAACAACTAAGTACTTTTCCACTGTTGAAATATTGATCATACGTTTTTAAAGGAGCGTACAGTGTACTCAGGATAAGAAGAAATAAAAATATATATTTTTTTAACTGTACAATGAAAAAAAATTGCAAAAATATGATTAAGATTTTATAATTGTGCGTTGATAAATTAAAATCAAATAACAAAGCGAACCTGATACATTTTTAAACAACAGACAATATTCACAATTACAATAAGCCTCCGTATAGATTAATAAGACAATAAAATGCTAAAAATATATGTTATTTCGTAATTTTACCAATATATATAAAATAATAATCCAATTCAAACTCTAATATCATAAATAACAATTTTAATTCATTATTTTTGTAATAAAAGAGTAAACCCTATTTTATTTAAAAATTTATTTATCACTTTTTTTAAAGGCTCAAACAATTTTTAATGGCACGAAACAATGTTTAATAATCGATAGTCGTACAGATTGTATTATATATTAATAACTTCTTACCTTATAAAAACAGTGACAAACGCTACAAGTACATACAGATCATATTAAGAAGGCGCTTTTACACAATATATTCATACAGTGTACATATTACAAAAATGAACAATAAGTACAATACAATACATATGAAGTACATTGCAATGTCAAACTAATCATGTGACATTAAAAATAAGTAAAAATCAGAACACAATTCAGATCAACTAATCTATATATATATTTAAAGTTGTAACTTTCAGTATTAACTATAAAAAGTCGTAGTAAACATAATATACTTAAAACAAGTAAGTTTTCATCCAATAGAGATTTCAGAAAGAACTAGTCTACTACATAATAGAATATATGCTTCAGTTATTTTTTTTTACAAAATAAAAAACCAACAAATAATTTGATTTAACAAAACAATAATATATTTAATATTTGCAACAACATATATATTAATTAATATAAAAACGTTAAAATAGTAGTTGACTGTACATATTTAAGAGGTGGTGATTCATAAAGGTACTCAGTCTGGAAGTCTAGATAATATATAACCTGTATTTTTAAATAACATAACTTCATATACTATATAACAAAACATTTGATTTTAATTGAAATAATGCCATATTAAATTTTATACATTAATTTCTCCCGTCACAGCCACCGTGAACACAAAATATGTTCCAATATTCAACATCATAAAGATGTATGTAGAACTGTATAAAAAATATTTGTTATAATGCTAATGTGTAATTCAATACTTGAATTACACATTATCTTTCTTTCCACATTTTTATTTTAAGTTTATTAAAAAAATAATATAATTTATAAGTAAGCTATGATATAAAATTTGTGATAAGGTGGACAGAAGATATAAATTTGAAAACAAAAATGATAGAGTAGAGTTCACAATTTTCAATATTTGATTGTTAGATGATATCATAGAATGTATAATTTTTGTAGATACGTATTTAAATATATATTTATTTATTAATGACAACGGTACCTTTATGGAATGCCTCACTAAATAACTGTGGATACTTGTGAAAGTAAATGTAAATATTTCTGGGGAATTCATTATAAAAGACATAATTTCATAAAGTAAAAAGACAAAATATTTTAAATATACAATAGCAAAAGTGAAATACTGAAAGTTGGAATGTATTTATTTTGAAAACGTCAGTTTTTATTATTCCCTATAGGAATGTTTTTGGTATACTTATAAAATTTTATTTTTTAACTTAAAACTTTACAATACACAAAAAAAAATGACAAAGCCTAAAAGAATATTATTAGTTAGTATAAATCATTAAAATATAATCTCGTATTATTCTGTATAGTACATCTAAAGGAATATAAAAAAAATAACTCAATATTAGGCCTCGCTCCGGGACAATTGATTAGTTCAAAAATGAAAGAGAAATACATCATAGTATATTAAGAGAGGAAGGAGTCAAATTTGGAATATTAAATTACATCTTATAGTAAAATATATTTGAAGACAACTATGTGAATGGTTAAATAGGGAATATTACAATCACACATTTACACTTACATTTCAACATAGCAACATTCCAGTTTTAAATGCAGGCAATAATTGTATTAAGCATTGTCGGTCCACCGCTTCCGCAGCAACAACAGATCAATAATTTCTAATACAATTATTGTACATAACACGAAGACAGGATCTAATCACAATTCTAGCAATTTTATAACTACCATTTTTAACAAACCTTTCAATTCTAAGAATATTCATAGCAATATTTGCAAATATCATGAATACTCTTTGGACAATCTTCTCAAATAGTAACAAACAGTAGTCACTCAACAAGGACAGTACGCACAGTGTGCCACATCGTCAGACCAATATAAAGCGCTAAGACATTTGTCTCGTAGTTCATTTATAACAATTGCAACAAACCTTAGAATTAAGTGGTTATCACATTAACTATAAGTAATTACTAGCACAGAATGTTCAGAAGAGAGTATATCCTAACTACTAATTTTTATTCATAAAAAGTAAATGAAGATTCATTAAAGATATATTTTTAAGATATAGGATATATTTATATTTTTATGCATTCAATGTCATGTACTAAGGTTAAATAGAGATTGTTTATGACATGGATTGTAGCATGAGATTCTGAGAAAAGTGAGTAACTTGCATCAGATTTTAGTAAGAAATATAATTAGATTACACATGTTAAATGTGTATACCTATACCTCCTATCATATAATATAAGATGATTTCAAAAATTTAAAACTGCATAAATGCTGTGACTAGTTCAATATACTAAAACATTTCGTTGATTTCGTCAGAATCTTATTGAGTGAATATATTCACATTTTAGCATTTTTGAAACGAGACTACAAAAGCAATTACAATTTAGCAACAACACAAATCCTATGGTATTAAATAGCATTTAGCAGAGCAATAAATATCATCAGTTGTCAACATCTGGTTGTCAAAGCGAGTTTTATGTTGGATTTCAACTAAGTGAAATAAATTATTTTTGTTTGTTTGTTTTGCTCTGGCAATAACAGAAAGCATGGCATTAAGTTCTTAAGCCAGTCACCTCACAACATTTCAAAAATTGGGCAGTGCATGGGGAACAGAGTGACTTAATATTAAGGTCCCCTTTGTCTAACCTGCTTTATACAAGATACAGCATAAAGCTACAAAATCATTAATGGCATATCAAATGGCTTGTTATTTTATATAACCGTGTAATGTATAAGATATTTCTATTTATAAGTACCTTAATCAAATTTTAAGTAGCTGATTAAGTAAGTCCCCTATTGTTGTGGCTTTGGCTGGGTATTAGTGTTGCGACTTGAACTGGTACTACTGAGAATCATTTTTTGCATCTGACGAATGACTGTGGTAGCATGATACGCCTGTTTCCAACGAGATTTGGCAAAGTTCTTCTTAAGCTGCTCTGAAACTGTGCCATGAATATTCTTATTGCTTGCTGCATTACCAGAAATCCATGGATGAGCCAAAGCTTGTCTGAAAATTATAATTAATAAAAATTTATATACATGAATATAGAATAATAATACTTATACCAAGGTTGGCAGTAAAACTTAGTCATTCCAATTTCCAATAATTCCAGACACCATATTTTCAAAACTCAATAAAATTGAATTGAAATCCCATTGTGTCTACCAGAGTGGAAAAATTAAAATAATGAATTTTA
>DWNA01001805.1:0-13396 GCA_018249835.1 Heliconius besckei | reverse complement strand
GTGTGACTAAACCCACAAACTGTCATTGAAACGGCTGGTGAAGTAGGTCATTAATTGTTTTCGTAAATAAACTGGCACTAATACCAAATGTCAAACAGTGCGTACTTTTTTTTGTCCAGTACTGTATGTATGTCTAAATTGTTTAGCAAAAGTTTGAAATATTTTTTTATGATTCTCCTATTCATGGTATTATTTTTCTGCATTCTTTCTTCCATTGCTTGTTAAGTGGTGTAAGTGACAACGGAAAATAATTTTAATATTAACACTCCCTTAAATCGAGGAGTTTCATTAATGACCATCCATTACAATTATAGCCACAATGGCACAAAACATCACCTATTGAAATACTTAATTCAAGTCAAAATTTTCAGAGTGACTATCACATTTCATTGCGGCCTGAAGAATCGTCTTTAGAAATATTCGACGCCATTGTTGAAGCTGCTTCTTATTATTTAAAGAAAGAAATTATGAATTTAATAAGAATTTATTTAACAAATTTGAAACTTGTTAAATATAGCATTAGTGAAGATTTACAGGTGGGAGATATTATTTAGCTTTTAATAAAAATTTTACATAATGATTATAAAGACTGTCTTTGTTCTGAATTGTTCATTTACATTGAATATTAATATAATATTTATTATCTGTAAATACTATACTTGAAAAGAAACAAGATATAAAAGTTTAAAAAATAGAATATTCTGATTAAGAAAATATGAAAAACAATGTATTTCATTCATTAACTAATACATAATATGTTTATCTAGTTCGTAGAAGACGACTTCATAGAAATGCGAAGCAATTCTGACAGTGACAGTCCAGTGACAGCTGACGACCTACACAGACTGCTAGTGTTGGCCCGCCTCGTCAGCCTGTCCCGAGGCCGCGCCACACTCGACAAAGAGTGCTGGGACATCACTAAACAGATGGAAAACGACAGATTGCACAGATTAAAAAATAGGATACTGCCTTTGTAATTTTAATATAGTTTTTTTTTATATTTCTCATATTTTTGTACTGATGTGTGAATGCTTAAAATCTAACATTTCTCTTTTATGTGATTTGTTTAATGTTGATTCATAGTTGTCCGTTTTTTTATTGAATATAATTCATTTTTATTACTACTTTTTGTTCAATTGACTTTTATGGAATAATACACATATGACCCGCCGCGTTAATCTGCCTCGAGGCCTCAAGATTGATAAACATAAAAAACAACAGATCGTCCAATTAATAAAAAATAGAATAATATTTTTGTAACTCATATTACCCACGCAGAGTAGGCAGAGGTAATCTACTGTCTGATATCATAATTATATAATCTGAGTCTACTCTGTTAAAACACTCCCCCTGTTCCCCATTTTATTATTATTTTAAATGATAATGTTATCTACAGGATATTAGATAGGTACCGTAGGTATTTGAAATCTATCAAAAATTCTAACCATTGTTGCCTTTGTTTATTTGACTAATTAAAGAAGAATATAAAGCGGTCGGGTGAAATATTAGAATTTTGTATATGAAATTAATATAATAAAAATATATTATTTGTGGGATTATAACTCGACACACAACAGTGAGACACTTCAAATTTGTATCTAACAGAGGAAACATAGGAACCTAGTAATAACGCCTATTAAGGCACACCCGTTCCCGACTGGAGGCATTGCGTGTTGGGTGACAGATCTCAACGCTGCGCTTTTTCTCGGTACCAAAGCGAGGTAAAGAAAATATTTCTTCTTCTTTTTTAGGTCAATCGAACCCAAAACATGTAGCGTTTACAGTTGGCTGTACGTTGTACATGTAGCGTTTGTAGTACGGCTGCTCAATATGTGCATAACTATGTTGTTTCTAAATAAATAAGATTCATACTTCAAATTGAAACAATTGATTATTATCAGTCAAAATTTTTATTTATTTAAAATTTGAACGTAAGGTGACTTAAACCAGCATCTATGGGAAATTGTCTGAAAGTTATTGATATTTTAAAAAAACCCTAAGCGTAGTGCCATTTTAGAATTTTACTCAACTCAGATTGCTTGAAGCGCCATAATCAGAGAATTAATATATTAAAAATTTATCAATTCTCTCATTATTGCATTTCAAGCAATCTGAGTTTACAAAAATTCTAAGTAATGTAAATCTATATAAATGTAGCAATTGGCAATATCACAGGAACGAGTTGTGACATTGACAGCAATAGTAGTACGTTTAATGACAGTGACGTGACGTGTAAGTTTTCAAGGTATCGAATATTTTATTTATTGATTGCATTTATAAATGAAATTGTAAGTATTAAAAGGGATAAAGACAATATAATAAAATGTCAAGTAAAAATAAATCTGTGGACAGCAATAATAAAGCTAAAGCTTCGGACAGTGTTTGGAAAAAAGTCTTTAGTCCAAACACCGAATGGCCGGACAAGGTTAGTTGAAATTATCACGAGACTGTTTAATCTAATCACTTAAAAGTTTTATTAATGTTATTTTTATTTACAGGAGGAATTTCTTGATGTCATATATTGGATGCGACAAGCTATCGGCATTGTTTTGGGTCTATGTTGGGGTGTTTTACCATTGAAAGGCTTTGTTGGACTTTTGCTGTAAGATTTCGAAATTTGTTTAAAAAATTAAGTGCAATAATTTACGTCTATCCATTAATATGTGAAATAGTAATATTTGGTTTCTTATAATATATATTTTCATAAGTATATATATTTTTAGCTTTGTACTTGTGAATGCTGCTGTAATATATTTCTATGTGAGCAATTTCCAAAGTATTGATGAAGAAGAATATGGAGGCATGTGGGAAATAACGAAAGAGGGATTTATGACTTCCTTTGCTGGATTTTTGGTAAGATTTTGTAAGAGTTTAAGAGTTTATTGCCATGGCTGACTAATTTTACTTTTATTTCTTTGAATACTAACTTGATAAAACATACAGTTGAATCTTCTAAAAATATACAAATGATTACTTGCATCACAGATGCTATAAAGCCTGAAGAGATATTTCAGTTAAGAAATTATATGTTGAGTAGTGGTATTTATGTAGTAAGAAATAATTTAAATATGTTTATTTCTACCAGTCAAGGTGAACCCACAACACAACACAACACCCATCACAAATACAGTCACACCACTGTGCCACAACAGCCTTGTTTGTATATTGTTAAAATTATATAAATGCCTCTTTTCAGGTAACTTGGATAATAATGTATACAGGATTACATGGATACAACAGTAGTAACTTATGAAATTAAATTGACTGTTGAATTGCAGTCTACAAAAGACCTCAATAAATAAGTGTAGTACAAAAGTTTATACTTGTGGCGTTTGATGATACATATAACTCAATTGTTTTATTGTAAAAATACTATAAACAAAGAAATAGTCTTATTTTAGTGTGTAATTGATATATTGAATGGATGAAGGTAATATTTTTTTAAAATTAAATTTGGATTGTCATATTCACATTATTTATTTCCTTTAGCTTCAGACAGTGTACTGTTAAGATACTTGGTTTTCTGTGCACCATCTAATTTTCTATACTGGGTTTTATACAAACACAAAACTGATTAAAATAATTTAATCCCATGAGTAGGAATTGAACCCACAACTGTTACATTTACAGTTAGACACAATGCTGCTGCAAGGTCCTCATTATGAAATAGTTTAAAGTAGATAAATAAGTACAATTATTAGACCTATTCTTATTACTTTCATTCATTCAGGTATTTAGTGTTCTTTTACAAGTCATATTTACAAAATCTTACAGCTGTGCTTTATCTGACTTCTTTTAATTTCTATTTAGCAATTTTACTTTCCCATATAGTTTTTGGCTATTTCATTTTTAAATTAGCATGTTAAAGCGAGTTTTAGTGCCAAAATTTATATTACTTTTATTATAATGTGTAATTATCATAATTTGAAGTAGGTTTATCAAATTCATAAGTATGGTAAATGAATTTGAAAAAGTAAATGATTTGTACTCATATATAGACTTGAGAAATAATAAAACTTAAAAAAGCTATAATTCTATTGATAATAAGTACATTATATCTTCAAAATAAATAAATGTAATATTTAAATACTTATGTTTAAACCTTGGCATATACTGCCTCATATAGTCCACAGAGTATATACAACTTTTTAATCTATGCATTTATTGTAAGGGATTAATTGTTAAGTTTTCATAGTTAGTTTCCTATAATAAACATTAAGGATATTTAATTCACAAAATGGCAATATCTTTTTTATTTTACTATGTTTATAAATTTTATTGGTTGTGTGTACGGAAGGTCCTGTGTTTAAAAAGTGAGATCCTTGTTTTGAACAAACATTATATTCGTTGATTTAGTATGAAATTTCTTTTTATTTTCTATATAAAATATCCTGACCTGATCGTCATTCTCGCCGTAATTTGAAAAAGTAACACTTTTGCTACTATTTTGTAAAAATACAGTTTAATAAAGAATAATTAAGCATAGCATAGCTTGGGGATTATTCATCCATCAAACAAAGGCTTTAAAATAGGAGTGCCATAACACTAAATCCTTCCCAACTACTCAGATACATAAAATGAACTAATTACCAGAGCAAATCTATTTATGACTGATAATAGCGTTGGAGGTGTTGTGAGTGACGCTATCTGAGGTGGGATTTAGGTATGGTCTGTTCGCATACGCAAAGCATTAAGTGGAGAAAAGTTTTGCTTTTGGCGACGTCGCGGATAAGCTTCAAGAGCGTCACCGCCCGGCATAGTATAATGACTATACTAGTTCCCTAGGCCTGGGAACTACACATGTTGGAAAGAAGTGCTGTCCCTGGAGTGTCTCCCAAGGAAGCAATGATTGATGATGAAGGACATGAGAGCCAATGAATTAACCATTGAGGACGTTAAAGATCCTGAAAAGTGGAGTATGTTGAAGGAAGGCAGACCCTGGCAGTCATAAAAAGTCAAAAGAGAAGTATCTAACAAAATTTACAAGAACATAAAATAAAACAAACAAAGCAACAAAAAACAAGTTTAATCATCTCTCCAAGTGACTAGCACATCGTCAGTCCTGTACCTCTGCGTGATGGTGGAGTGCGCGAAGTCCATGCGGGTGCCGGCGGCGTGCGCGAGTGCGCCCGCGTGCGCTATCATCACACCGTTGTCTATGCAAAACCTGGAAATTTGGAATTATTTAATATATATTCATTATATAATATCCATTACACAATGCTGGAAATATTAATTATATTTTTAGGTTTTTTTTAGTTTCATGTTGTATCCCACGCATAGCATGGTAGGTAGATAAACTTGGGCTAGTGTTGTGTGTTGTTGACGGTGTCGGCAATAAAATTTTACTTTTTTTAATAACCAAACCATGTGGAATAATGTATGGAAGCATAAATAAAATAAAATAAAAACGAAAGCACAAACCTTTCATCAGTTGCAAATATTTTAGCTCCTCTCTCTTCGCACATGACTCCCATCATCTCTTGTAGGCGTTCATTGCAACCAACCCCACCTACTATTAGTACCTAAAAGAGATTTTAAAATGGAAATAAATAAAATATACGTAATTATGATTCGTATTTGATTGCCATTCGAAAGAGTGTGATATTATATTATTATTATTATAGTAGTAATATTTTTATTAGCTCGGTGTGGTAACAAGGGAAAAACGCGGCGTTGAGTTCCGCGAATTAACACAATAGCTCAAGAATCCGGCTAAAAGTGGGGAAGTGTCTTAATGGGAAGAGAGTGTTATAACACTAGGTTTAAAGTAGGTAGGGGTAGGTAGGGTAGGTACCCTACGGTACGGTACGGTGCTTTGTGGGGGAAACAGCATGAGGCTAAAAAATAAAGCAAAAAATATAATATTATATTGCACATGCCTGCATATACAAAAAAATATAATATTATATTGCATTTGCCTGCATATGCAGGGTATATCTACTACTTACCACCTCTATTATTGTTATATCAGAGTTGTTTAATGTATAGTTTATTGCAGTACAACTTCAACAAAATCCATTTTTGTGTGAAGATCAAATGAACAAACATCCATCATCACAAACTTTTACATTTATAATATTCATAAGATTAGTACAAAAAACTAAACTAAGCCTCACCTCATCTGACCCACAATGTGCCATAGCTCTTTCAGTTATTTCCACTAACATAGCAAAAAGTGTTTCTTGCAAAGAATAACATAAGTCCTCTGGTGTGTTATCTTTTAATAATTCACCTATTCTATCCTCCATGAAAGATAAAATGCCAGAAAAACTGACATCCATTCCTATTGAGAAATGTTTTGAGAAGAATGTTTATTTTGGAGTTTTATTAAATAAGTGTTTTTTTAAAAGTTAATATGACTTTCTCAAATTAATAGTTATAAAAGATAATAATTATTATTCATACAAATAATGTTCTAGCTGCTGTGTACTTAGACATTCTGAACATTTGTGCAAGAAAGAAAGAAAATTATGAAAAATAATTAAAAAACCCTGTATGAAGTCTGCACAGCTGCCGACTGTACTATTTACACAATTTAGTTAAATTTCATCTTCTGTTATGTATCAGTTTATTTACTGAGCAACTTCCTAATACATGTAACCTACATGTGATAAGGGAGTGTAAGCACTAACAAAAAGAAATCGAAATTTATACAGGAATAGCAAAAATATCGAGATTTTATATTTTGCCGTATGGAACCAAAAATTTAAATAATAGGGCATGAGTCATATAAGATGCAGAGGGCAAATAAACAATAATAATACCTTTAACAGAATATGGCAGCTGTATATATTTCTTTCCTTTCTTTGCCATTTGCTCTATATTGTAGCCCGGACTAGGTGCATTAGATAATTTTAATACTCTTGCAAATCTGAAAATAATTAAAATACATAGTTCTTCAAGTCAAAGAATTAAATACAAATATTTAGAAATCACCATCTTCCTGGAAATAGTCCGATAAAGTGAATCTGACACGCTTATTTTCAAGCATATATATCAATTCAGCAAGTTTTCCATAGTTAAGTATAATTTTTAAGAGTAAAATAATATATCACATATATTTATTACACAAATCACATAGTTGAGGCCATTATGGCATTTCCACAGGTCTGCCTTTAAACACTGTAGTTATGAGATTGATGGGGATTATTATATTTTTATTATTTTCATATTCCTGCTTTCATAGGAAGTGTCTTAACACTAGGTTCCCTTTACATTCCCAGCTTTGTGGAAATGAGGAATGATATCCTCATTTCCACAAAGCTGGGAATGAAAAATTTGCAACTAATCTAATATGTAGGTTCTATTACCTGTCCAAACAATTACCAACAGCTATATCAATTGTTTCACCAAATATCCTGTACCGCTGTCTAGAATAAGCAATGACTTGTGTGTTACCACCACTCACATATAGTACTGTAGGGTTGTATGCTTTAGTGATTAGTCTACCCATTTCAATATCTGATTGTTTTATTAAGTGAATATATTTGTGCTTATGAGTTATTACAATTATTTTATAAATTATTAATTGAAAGTGTTTAGACAAAAAATTAAGTAAAGTACAGTAATGCACAAACTTTTAGCAGTAATGCCAATAGTTACTATAAATAAGTAACAAAATATATTTTTTTTTATTTAGCAACACAATATTTCTGAATTTTAAAAATATTATAAATCAGAAAGGATACGTCCTATGCAATGATTTACTCCTAGAATTGGTTTCTTCCATAGTTTTGCACAAGTTCTAGCTACTATAGCGCATACCATCAGTGGAGCACCCATTCCAGGGCCTTTGGTGTAACAAACTACATCTATATCACGAGGTTTTATTCCAGATTGTTCTAAAGCTTCTTTAAGCACTTCATGTATATTTTGTTGGTGATGCTCTGCAGTTTCCCTTGGTAGAAATCCTGTGGCCAATTTAAGTGATAAATTTACTGATATAAATAAATGGAAGAAGCATTAGTTGATAATTATTAAAGATATATTTTTTCTTTTATATCGTATCTGAAGAAAATAATAACCTACATATTACTGGCATATTTAATACATATTTTTTGTAAAAAATTACGTTAATATTGTTAATTTAACAATAAATATATATAATATTAATCTGGTAAAAGTACAAAGCATAAATATTTGAAGATTGAAACAGAATTTAAAGTAGTAATAAACTTAAATACTAACCTTCACCCGGCGGAGTAATGTAAGTTCGTCTGCAATTCGCGAGTATATTTCCATCTTGGACTATACCTATTCCCAATTTATTTGCACTTCCTTCAAAACCAATGGCAATAACCATTTTTATTATAGTTTATTATAAATTTTATAGTTGATATCTCATATGCTATGTTTACAAAATAACTTTGATTTGCATGTCATTTGTCAGTGTAGAATACCTGACCACAGATTGTAATATATTTTCAGCAATAATACATAAAAAAAATAGTGTTATTCACAGAACACATTTGCTCATATGGTTGGTATGGTATAGGTGTTATTATAGCCATAGTAGAGGAAAATGAAGATGTTTATTTTAGTCATAAATAAATATAACCCTTCCTTCATTTAAATCGTTAAGCTTACTATATACTTACTTGACTTATATTACTATACTTCGGAGTTGGGGCAAAGGGCATCCACAGAGTTTCGCCATTTTGTATGATCTTGAGCTTCTCGTTTAATTTCGTTCCATGTCTTGCCAATCTTCTTCGCCTCGTCTAAAACTGATCGTCGCCAGGTTTGCTTGGGATGGCCACGTTTGCGCTTTCCTTGAGGATTCCAATTCATTGCCTGCTTCGGAATATGGCCAGGACCTCGGCGCAGCGTGTGCCCAATCCTGTTCCACTTGCAACGTTTGATTTGCTGGTCGATCGGTGATTCTAGGGCCAGTGGATACCAAGAATTTGGCGAAGACATTAATTTATGAAAACTTGAAGGTTGTGCGACACACCCTTGGTTACCTTCCACATTTCGCAACCATAAAGCATAAAGCTTTATATTAGACCCAAAAATCCTGAATTTAACTCTACGGGTTAACTTACGTGACTGCCAAATGACGGCCCTGGCAATTCGTGAAGAGATTCTGTACCTCCTGCTTCTGACACGATGCTACCGTGGTATGTGAATTTGTGAACTTATTCCACAATATCTGTGCCTATTTGCAGCGGTGTCGAGTTCTTCACTCCAGATCTCATCTCTAGGGTGTTTCGGATGTTAATTTTAAGCCCTATTTTAGATACCTCTAACTTTTATTATAAAATTGAGAAGTTTGTTTGGTTGAACGTGATAATAACGTTTGAAGCATGCAGTCTTTGTATACCATTGAATATTCGAAATTATTTGGAGTGCTAATTTACTTACGATTTAAATTACGATGTTCATGAAATACATATTTTATGAAAATACTTTAATCTACCGATAAAATTTAGTACGTAAGTTTCATTGAAAATATATTCACTATTTCTCTAATTAATTGAAATGTAAAGTTTTTAAATAAAACAAAAATATCATAATGGATGCTTTATTACGAAGTTAAAATTACATAGCACTGTTTGTAATCATCGATTAGTAAATGAAATTAATAATAATAATTCAAATGCATATATTGGCACAGTTATATATAAGTCAAAAATATTTATAAGCAAAAATTATGTTTCAACAGCTTCATCATTGACTTCATCAACAAAATCAGCGAGCATGTCTTCCACTGAGATTACATTCTTAATAACTTTACTATCATTTGCTGAATCTAAAGCATCATTATTATCCTTAGATACGTCACCATTTTGAGATATTTCATCATTTTGCACATCTCCATTAGCTGTAGAACCTTCTTTAAGAGAAATTTGATCATCACCATTGCATTCAACAACTTCAGATTCTGTATTATTTGTGCCATTAGATATATTTAGTTCTATGTCTTGAGAATTTTGTGTTATTTGTCCGCAAGTGATTTGTACATCATCTGTTTCATTAGTACTAGGTAAGATTTCATCATCAATTTTTTCTAAAATTAAAACTTTTTCATCTCGTTTATTACTAAAATCGTAAGTAATTTCCGGTGAAATATTTTCTTCTATTGCGTCCCTTGACACATCTAACGGTAGCTGTGTGGGTGCTTCGTGAATAGGAACATTATCTTTTATTTCAATATCTTTTTTATCTTTTATTTCAAAATTAACAGTTTCTTTATCTGTATTTGTATTATCAACGACTTCAACATTTTCAAGTTGAGGTACTACTGTATCTTTATTACTATTATCAAATTGATCATTCACTTCAACTTCACCTTCTATTCCATTCTCTCTTATCATTTTAGATGTTTCTGTTACCTCAATGACCATATCTTCGTCTGAATCGTCGCTTATTTCTACAGAAGGTTCCATTTCTTCACTACTCAAACTTATTTTGTCATCTCCATCGTTTTTACGAAGTTTTTTGCTTGACGGCTCATCTATTGCTATTATTTCTTCTTCTGTTTGCTCTTCTGACGGTAATCTGCGAAAATACAAAGTTATTAAAAAAACTATTGTTAATTGATGGTTTAAAAAACACAATATAGATTTGATATACATGTTATAATTTGTACCTTCACGGCGTATTCCGCATATAGTAGAGTACGAAAATGGAAATGTTCGAAACAGAACTCAACGCCGCGCTTTGTCTTTTTACCAAATTGAGAAAATAAAAATAATTAATAATAACCACTCATAAGCATTGAGACCACAATCCTTGCGTTTACAAACTTAAAATATTAAAATCACTTACTTATCTTTTCCCAATAAAGATTCCAACGCAGCTCTGTTTCTTTCCGACATCTTTTTCCTTTTATTGCTTGGTTTTACAGTTTCTTGTGGTATTTCCATTGCAAAGTTGATAGATGGTGGTGAACAGTGCAAGTGAAGTCTTATGTTCAATAGGGCTTGGGTACAAAATTTAGATATCTGCAAAATAATATCAATTATTAACAGTATGTGTTTTTTATTTACATGATATAAACGATGCATTTAATTTTAGTGTGTGTTTCTATTTTACAGCTTATTATATAAAAAAATCATAAATAAAAAAAACTAGTCTCACCTCAGTATTCTGCATATTTACTAAAGTACTATACAACTGTAAACAATATTGTGTGGGAGGAGGCGTAGAATTAGGTGTGGTTTTTCTAGAAGCTTCCAATACATGTAGTAATGACAGTAGATAATTATCTTCATATGAAACATGGTTAAAACATTCACGGATGATATTTTCTTGGAAAAACTAGAAAAAAAAAACTGATTGAATACTAGCACCAATAAGAAAATCCTCTCGGTACGATTAAATTAAATTTATATGCATATATTTAAATCATGTATTTAATACACTACAATCATTAGATTGTTATTTATAAAGTAAAAATCCCAAAAAAATGAAGAATAATTGTTAAGGACACATATAAAAAGTCATGCTACTTAATATTAAGAACTTTCTGAAACTGTACTCTTATTAATAATAAAAAAAAACAAAAATACATATTACACAAAATAATACCTTATGAATAACTGGTTTTAGAAATCTACCACATACAGTGAGGAATGCTTCGGCACATTCAAGAGCTGCCAGTGCTACTTCATTATTACTTTCTTCTGACCTGTAAATATTAATAAGATAACTTCTACACACATTTTTATACAATAATAAATTATAATCTTCACGTTTTATTCCACAGGGTTGATGAGAAAATTTAGTGCCAAGACACTCCATTATTAATATTTTTTTAGCTCCCACACTGGGGACCTAGTATTAAGACACTCCGTTGCCCACTTTCAGTCGAATTCTTAAGGCATTTCATTGAGTGGCGGAACTCAACGCCGCGCTTAGCCTCGTTACCAGAACAAGGAAAAAAGTATTTATTCCCTAGATTGGTAATTGAACCGACAACCTTCAGGGTTACAGTAGTGTGGTTGTGCCCCTGCCCATTCCACAAGGAATACGGTGAAGCTAAAAAAACAAAATAAAAGCTTAATAAGAAAAATAATCTATATAATTATATAAAAGGATATGTTTCTATTGACTGAGGTAAGACGCTCGTAATCGCTGATGGTAGAAACGTTAAATTTGGACAAATGTTTATTTTCGTAATCTGGACAAGGGATTTTGAGAAATTTTAACCCTGAAGCAGTGAAATAGGGGTTGAAAATTTGTATGGAAAAATCTTTAAATTGGAACCGATTTTAATAAACTTTGCAATTCAGACTCATGTATTTCATGGTTTATTAGAATTCATCCTCTAAACTGAAAATAATTTTATAATTATATTTAATAAATATTTGTTTAGTTCAAGCGGGCAAAGCCGTCCCGTGCCGCTAGTTAAAATATAAAATCTTACATATTAATTTTATTCTTCTCTCCTGGCATATGAGCAGATATATTGCTCTGTTGTAATTGACTGTTTGCTAGTTTTCTTTTAGCTTTTTTACTTAAATGTTTCGTCGGTTGGGGACCCATCTGAAAAAATACGTAACGTACAATCTCTGTATTTCACAGGACAGTGAAGCCTTGGTGGCACAGAAGTATTCGCGTGAATACGTAAGCACGACGATTGTGGGTTCGGTGCCTACTCAGAGGAACGAAATATTTCACTCTGGTAACGAGGTAGACTCGGCGGTCAGTTTCGCCATTCAACAGGCAATTCCTCAAGAATTCGGCAGGAAGTGGGGGACGGAAGTGTCTTTATGGGGAAAGAAGTGTTGTAACACTAGGTGAAGCTAAAAAACAGAAAACATAAAAAAACACTACTTACAGTAAGCTCCACAACTTTCTTTCGCGGTATAACATCTTCAATTATGTGTGAGGATAATTCATCTTCCCATAAGCTATTGTCATTTGTTTTATGTGAACGAAGCATTGTAAACCAATATGTTAACGTATTATACGCTGTTGTACGAACTTTTCTGAAATAAAAAAAATGTTATTCTATTTTTTAGACTTCATATCAAATAACTTATATTTATTTATTATCAAATAACTATGTGTAAACCTTAGTTATCCTTAATGTAATGTCACATACAATTATAAATGGGAAAATTTGAACAGAATGTGTCTTAACACCCATTAAGGCATAGCGTGTTGAATAGCGAAACTTGTCGCGCTTTGCATCGTTATCAGAGGAAATGACAATATGAAATATTTAATTTCCTCGATTAAGAGCCGACGACACAACCTATCGTGGTTACAGTCTCACGTTTGTGTAGGAACAGAATATAGTCCTAGTAGCACTATTGTAAATAATCAACTACACAGAAGAATACGTGTATCTAGGCCAAATAATCTCGCCAATAGATATGACTTCCAAGGAAATCGATAGACGTATAGGTCACGCGTGGAAATTATACTGGAGTCAAAAAGAAAT
>DWNA01001804.1:0-13402 GCA_018249835.1 Heliconius besckei | reverse complement strand
TGTGGAATCCCACACACAACAGGGTACACAGAGGAAACCTTATAAATAACAATATTTAAAGAATATAAATATTTTATTATCTTTCATGTTAAAATTAATCATATTTAACAATTTTAACTTAAACCACCAATAATATAAAAAAAAAGAAAAACAAATGACAACTTAAGAGAAATTTCAATAGCCATTTCATTTCCTAATTGAATTCAGATTGACACTCTGCAAAAGCTTCCGGAAAAGTAACTAAAAATAAAATAAAAGTTGTACTATAAGGTCAACGCCCCGAAAGAAAGACAACAGACGATTTAAATTGTTAATAGAAAAATATTCCACGTTGGCTTATCTCCAAGCAATTCATTTTAAGAGCGCAATTCAGCTTTTATTGATACGAAAATATGGGTGGTACTAGTATGTTTACGCATTACGAAATTGTGTAAAATACATATTTATTTTTCATAGAGAAGTATATATTATATTGCGTATTATATACAAATATAATATTTTAAAATTTTTTTTAATGTATGTCATGATATTTTAACACAAAACTTTTGGCCATTTCCATGTGCTTAAGTGCAAAACAAATTTTCATAATATATATAAAAAAATATATATATATTTCCAATTTTAGACACATATGTAGGTGAAACTCCTCTAGACTATACGACAAAATTCTAAGTAATTTATATGTATCCATTTTCGTTTTGCGATTGAGTTTAAATACCTAAAAATCTTTCGTTTCACATTTTATATTAATTTGTAAAAATATCTAAACAATACAGTCTTTAATAATATTTTTTATATTTTATGGGCACAGAAGGGCCTTAAGATTTTATCTCATTATAGTCGAATGAAATGTAACGTCCTTTATTAATATTTTTAAAGGTCTTTTACGCACCAGCTGCGTATTGCAGAATATAAATGGCATTTAGTTTTTAATGTAGAGCAACAATTATACTGATTTACAGCCGATGCCCTGTGACATACTTCATTTACCGTATATAGTAAATGTTAATCGTTAATAATAATCCAAGCAATTAATACACCTGTCAGTATGAGCTTATACTGACCTGACTGACCAAGGAGTTACGTAAGTTTTTGATTAACGAAATAATTAAAACGAAGCAGGCCGACATGATAACTTAATATCATGTCGGCTTTCAATTGTGAATTTTGTTTGTTTGTGGAATTTCTCTAGTAAATTGTGGTAGAGATTTCATTAAAATACCGAACAAGTGGATTTATTTTTCAATTATAATGATTACTGCGAAATAGAGTCACGGCCAGGCACTACGGTGCCGGCCATTGCCATTTTAAGCATTACTATTTTTTGTTTGATAGTAAAAAGTACATGATCTTGTTCGAGTTATAAGAAAACTCGTTTTCTAATATGATATTCATAATATTTACCTATAATCTCTCTGTATTATAGGTTATTTGAGATTTTTTAAACTATTTAATTTTATTAAAGAAATATGTGCCGAGTACTTTTATATTTTTCAGATCTAAATATTTTACTAAATCTGTATAGTAAGTACCTTTGCCAGTTGAATGTCCGGATTTTATTGGCTTCCAGCCGACTTTGATAGTAATACCCTCTGTAATTGGATTAAGTCTACGCATCAACTTATACTAGTATTGTGGGTAATATTACCCATAGTACGTCGGATAAATGAGGTAACGTGGCCCACGGATTAGTTTCTAGTTTCTTCACTCAAGTTCTACGTCTCAACTAAAAAAACAAACTTTTTTTGCTACATGTCGCACATATCGGGGAAACAAGATGGAATATGGGAAACCTAGTGTCCCCGTTAAGAAACTTTCGTTCTCTACGTAGTGTGAGGCAGTGCTTGTTGAGTGGCGGAACTCAACGCCGCCATTTTATATTTCACAATTTATACACTAGGTACTTACTTATTGAAAATGAAAACAAACTTTCTAAATCTGAGTATTGGGATATATTAAAATAAACAATCCTCTTTATCATTGTGAATGTGCAAATTAAAAATATAAAATCACAATCAAATATATATTAAACATTTATAATCAACGTACAACATCAATTATACACTTTAATTATAAATATATCACAGTTTTCTTTATTCCAACAATTAATAATTAACGTGACAGATGGAACTTTTTTAAAATACCAATAAGCTGACAACACAAGGCTTAAGCAAGAACTGCCCACGATCTATCATAACTGCTGTACCTACAGTTTATCATTATCCTCAATTACTAAATGCAACCAGATTTATTTCTTGCGAAACTGAAAAGTTCATGTAAATGTCTTGTTTCCAGTTGATTATTATTTAAATATTTTTTTGTGAAATTATTTACTGTATAAATTATTTTTCTTAACGCATTACATGCATAATGTTGTAACGATGTCAGGTTGAAAAGGTCAAATAGATAGGTTATCTGTATTAATAAATATTAAATAGATTATAAAATGTATACACACATATAGGTAATTTTACACTGAATTTAAAAGATAATTAAAATATTAAATTAAATTCATTGACAAGTCTCAAAAACTATACAAGGTTTACCAAAATGCTTGAAAGACCTGTGTAAATCGTGTTCTTGCTTAATGTGTTGTCGTTATATAGGGTCATCATAAAATTACGGAGTAGTATTTGAACCCATTAATGAAAATATATAGAAGAGTAATATTGTACCTATCTGTGTATTAAGAAATACGTAATGTCTTATAATAAAAATATATTATTTTGTTTCTAACTTTGACCGATAAGTACCTAACAAAGTTAAACATTCTCTCTAAATAGTTGTAAATAGCACCTTTCCTAGTGGAATATTTTTTTAAAGATCCATATCAAGTATTTACATCAAATTATCTATTAGAAATGCTAATGAGCAGATAAAAATTTAAATACATACATTGGAAGTCAACACGTCGAGAGCGTATACTATTACAACGTACAGATATAAAAATTATGCAATATTTTATTACCAAAACAGGACTGAATATAGGTTAGCGGGTTATATTTATGATTTCTCAGTAACGGTGTGATTGTACGGATGTTTGTTGCAGTACTTTACCGCACACGATGCGTATGCGCACGTTGGAAGCCTACACCCGGCACTCGGTAGATGACTTTGTAAACTATGTTAAACACTAACTGTTTTGTAAATTAATGCTAATTGTGAATCAAAACAGTTGACTTGTTCCCAGAAAACTGGGTAAACACGCAGTATTCATTGGAGAAATCGTTGAATTTAATCTTAAAGGCGGACGTACTTTACATATTTTTCATCTCAAAAACTTACTTAATAAATAGACTAAATTATTTGAAATACTTACAAGGAAAGCTAACGACAAAAGTTACCTAATAGTTTTGCCGTTATCTAGTAATTTCTTTTATGAAATGAAAAAAATTTATGTAAATTGAATATCTCATATTATTACTGAGTAATAAAAAGAAATATTTTTAATATGATTGTTTCAGCAGAAACAACAAAATTTAAATACCGTATAATAGGAAATAAATTTCAGTACACGTAGCAGAAGGTACGTGATAATAAGTTTAATAGTAAGCAATTATTTTATGCAAATAACAACAATAAACAAACGCGCGCAATAAACAAATTAATGAGAATGGCAAGATGCCAGCAGTTTATCCTTTTATGATTCATAGCGTCGCCAGGATTCACATAATTTTACTCGACGACGTGTACAAAGAGACTGCTCTTTTATATGACATTTTATAAAAGACATTTATGAACATTTTGTAAATTATAAAAATAAAAAAGACGGGCTTATTACAGTTCAAAAGCACTTCCTTGAAGCTTACCTGTAGGTAATAAAATATAATATAAGGTATTTTGTAATCTATGCGCAAATGTTTTAAAACAACAAAGCCAACGTTTCCTTTGATTTGGCAAAGGATACAAAATATATAAAGAGCAGAATATAAATACCGTCTAAAAGTTCCTAAAACATTTTAAATGCTAGAGGAAAAATTACCAATATAATTTCTATTATTCTATAAAATTTGCCAATATTATATCAATGACAAAGGGAAAAACTAATATAAGATAAGTCAGTCAGTAATACATAGGTTTTACTGACTAATCTTATATACTTTAGGTAAAGCCTACTAATATTTATTTAAAAACTAACCGTATTGCTTAGGTTCTCAAAATAAGGACTATACTTAAATGAGTAACTACACTAAGTATATTCATCACCGGATATTGGGAAATGGGGAGGTTCAGGAAGTTTGTCTATCGATCCGCCCAACAGCACTTCAGTTGATTATGCACAATCATCAAGCAACGGAAGGTAGTCCGAAGTAGATGAGTTAATAATGAAAAACTCTACGTATTTTGTTTATTTATTTTGTTTTTTGTATATTTGACCACATGACATGTATTTGAAATATGCACATTGGAACTCAATAACCTGGGTTGTTCTTGCCGATTCTATAAAATTGATGGGTAGAAGTAAAAAATAAATAATCATTAATAGGTCGAGGTATATCATGCGTTACGTATAACCTTTAACCCTGACGAATAATAAACGTCATGTCGTAACAACTGGAGTAACATCCTCATTTTACCCAGTTATGTGCGTAATGTGAAAATTAGTTGATCATTAGTGAAGGGCAATTAGTAGTTCAGGTTCACAAATGAACATGAAACACAGCAGTCTTGTGTATTTGATGAATGATTACTAAAATGCAATGTTGATTGCTGTAACATGAATTTATTATATAATTTTAAATTTCATGACTTTAATAATATCATTGTTGTCAACACGAGTACTAACCCGTGTTAACAACAATGACATTATTAAGATTAACATAAGCCAGGATATATTTGCTATCATCAATAGTCAAAGATAGTCAATAGATGTGCTATTTTCTATATATTATGTAAATAATTGTACATTGTCTATGCAATAATTGTCTGAATGGAGAGGCGAAAGCGCGGCGCTAAGGGCTTTCACCTAACATGCATAGTAAATATGGTTTCTATTATTTTTTTACATAAATATTTTTTGGTTAAACTGAAAAATATTAACGTAAATTACATACAATTACAGTATATTTAAAGCATTAAATATTTTAAAGATAATTCAAAATTATTTATTGGCTGAATGAATTAATGCTGCTGTTAAGTAGATATAAAATTAGAAAACCAAGTTGGCGGGAAATTAAACAAAAATATAAGAAACTATGACATTACCCAGTAATGTCAGTCGAAAAGTTATTATGCAGAATTTAAATCCAATTAACAATGATAATTTTTAAAATTACAATTAAAAATCTTCTATTTGTAATTAAAATATAAGTTTTGCGTATGTAAATTATTTTAAGTACACACATTCTATATGCCGATATAGAAAAGAGAAAAAAATCAAGATAGTTCTGTAAGTCTTTAATATTTTAATAAATATTTCATACAATATTATATTTATGTTAGTCTCTACATTCACCTAAGTTGGTAAGGCGTAACGCGATAGGTAGCTATCATAGGAAGTGCATATCAACGTAGTGGACGGAGGTCTATTAATAAATTAGGATATAGAGTGTCGTAAATAAACAATGGTGATTTGCTTGTATTTATATAATAATTAATATATTTGAATAACATTATAAAATTTCGAGACAATATTTATTTTACTAATTTTGTTTTATAAATATATTGATGTTTTATGTATTATTTTTCTACTATTAAACATTTATAAAAGTTTAAAGTTGATAGAATATCCATTTATAACATTATGTTTATAAATGTATTGTATATTATACTTTTCGTCTGTTGCTATATTCTATTTGAAAGTCACTAGGCATGTCTAATAAGAATTGCAAAAGTTATCTTTGACCGTTTTCGTGGCGCCGACTATGAAAACAAATAAAATAACCAATAAAGTTCATGGCTGACAAGATCAAAAATAGATTGGCGTTGTATGAGCATCATTATTGACTCAATTGTTTCCTTCCGTTTGTATACTTGTTATTCCTTTAATGACGGTCGTTCATTAATAATAATTATTAGCATAATTATTTCATTTTATGAAATTTATCATGTTAGTTAAAGTTGCATTTGTCATTGTACCTAACCGTATAAAATAATAAAAAGGGAAAAAATTACATACAATTTTGGATATTGGTCCGTATTAATGTTCGTCATCATTAGTAATATCTAAATATTGTTTTTCTTTCAGATATATTTTGAATTTATATAGCAGGTAAATTATAATGATAACACTTTATGTACGTAAATAAGTAATTTCAAAAATCATATTTTAAGTATATTTACAAAATATTTGTTGTCTACTGTTTTCACAATTTCTATTTATTTGAATCGAATATTTATATAAAATAAATATAAGTTATATTAAAACCGGCAACTTCTTAAGTGTGAGTAGATAACCCGCTTTTCACCGATACGTTAAAATATCATGAAAAACTTACCTCATTTTTATCTTTGCACCAATTTCCGCCGCATCTGATGCATTCGTTGCAACTTTTTAAATTATCGAAATTCGAACAATCTCGTTCAACTGCGATAACTTGTTGTGTAAAAACTGCAACTAGCACTGCAAACCACACAGTCGCCATATTTAATATTTAAATGAAATAAATATACAATATCGAAATTCACACCGCACAATTTTTATTTGAATGAATACTTCGAAATCGACTTCAAAATTAGCGTTTAGTGCAACTACTAGTACACGTGCTCGTCGACGCGAGAGGGCCAAGACTGTGGCCTGTAGTTTGTGTGACGGCGCTCGGCCGACCTCTCTCCCACTTGATCTGACAGCGCGGAGATGATTCACCAGTAGAAGGAAACTCGCGGATACGGTATTTTCTCAGAAAATTTCTAGCTTAGTAAAGTAGTTTATGTCACCATATACTATAAATTATTATTTATAGCGAAGTATAAATTAAAAATATTATTCTAAACGAGAAACGTGATGTGTTCGTTTAATGTAGTGTTAAAAAAATGTTTATTTCAATCAGAATTTGGTTAATAATTATTTTTATGCGTTTTAATTATTTTTACGTGTATTTAATGCGTTCTTTGCTTAAAAATATATAAACAACGTTAATAAAAAAAAAATCAAAAGAGAGTCAAATTTTCTACAACAGTTGGTGGAGGAACGCATCGTTGTTCCTCGAAAGGGTCACGGCTATTAATCCAGCGCATGTCCCTTCATACCTCTCTTGCTGCACTACGTATAGTGTGCAGTGATATCTCCTCCGCACGGCACACGCTCACGTGCGTGACGCGGTGAGGTGCTCTCTTCTAAGAAGCTTGTTCAGCTTCTACCCTTGCCTGCCAGCAGCGGCTGGACTTTGACCACCCATTAAGTCCTGCTCATAGCGGCGGCAGCGTGACTCGTTTACAAACATTTCAACACAAGCCCCAGACTAATTGTGGATTCGTTTGCAACGGTGTCAAGAGAGCTCCTTACGACCCGCGAACGACTCATCAGTGCAACCAAATACATGTATGAGTCGTTGGGATAGAGTTAGGAGAACAGTTCTATCCCAATTCTGTTTTACTGTGTAGAAACGGACTCCCAGTTTCAACACGGATTTGTTGTGTATATATATCTACCAATTGAAAAAACTTTCATAGCGCGATTCAGGAATTCCATGATATGTCATTTTATTTACTATTTTATAATTATTAGGTAATTATACTTTGTTAGGAGTATGTAGTATGTTGTTGTCGAAGTATAAAACTGTTTCAAATAATATTATATTCGAAAAAGTAAAAGTTACAAGAGAAATGTAAATTTAATGTTGAACAGCGCCATCTAGTCACAAGAGTGTGTACTCTACTACTGTGTACAATTATATTGCAATGGTTGTTAATCGCAAGATAACAAAATTACAAGCAAAAACATAACCTAAACAAAAAGCTTTAATTTAACCTCATGTATTTATTTTTTAAGTTAAATATTTTATTGTAGAAAAACTATTCCGTCTTATTAATTGAAATAGATTGATAATGTAACTAAATAACAATTAAAATAAAATAAAACGAAATCTGTATATAAATAAAATGAAGTAAAATGAAATAAAATGAGACAAAATCTAAAATAAAAAATCTGTCTATGATAATTTCGCTTTAGACCACTATCACTTTTATGCCTTTTCATAAGGCAAACATTTTTGCAGTTGTCTTGGTACCCAATTTGCACTCTTGGTACTTATATCATATGTAATTTTATTTAAACAAGTAATTATCTGAGTTAAATATGTTGTTAATCATTTCACCAAATTATTTATATTTCTTAACTTCACTCTGTAGCCCGTATATAACTGAGTCGGCAGAGAGATTTTATCCGGATTCCAGAGGGATCTTTTTCGGGACGATCCCGTTTAGATTCTTCTGATGCCTATTTTTCGCCGAATTCTCATAGAATTGCGTCTGAATAATAGATTTAAACAGAGAATCAATTTTAAATATGTTAATATTGAGTTTTAGCTCACAGCGCCTTTAAAATTATAATAGCAAGGTACTTTTTTGTGTCCTTTAATAATATGCTATTGTAAATTATATTATATAGTTAAGTGTAACGATAAGTTTTAAAATATTCAATTACAAATTCATTTTCAATATTTATTACGTGCACAAATCTCTTACTTCTATACAGATTTATTAAAAATAAAACAGCTAAAATAAAACCACATTTAATAACATATTTACAGATGTAAATTAAGATTTAAAAGATCTTTTGCCAAAAGTAGGATTTTGGAAGGTGTTCGTGGCTGCCAGGAAGATGGGATTGTCACACATCACTGATGCCGCCACTTCCTCCTTGAAGCGTTCAAATTCAAGACGGTCCCGACGGTCAGTCAAGTACTTCCATGCAATTAAAGTTGCTAGTCCGATTAAAATCAACAGAACTAAACTCACTCCCCCTAGCACTGTAATGGATATACAAAAAATATGCTTTTAGAAGTTACTTAAGAATCAGTTATTTAGGCGATATTTGGATAAATACTTTGAACTTATATCTAATTAATTGCTTATTGTGTGTTTTATTAAAATTAATTTTATAAAAATAAAATTAGATAAGATATATTTTTGTAAGTCAATTAGGTATGTGTTTGTAGGCCTGTTATCAGCTTTGCTGATAAAAGGCTCGGCTATATCTATAAAATGTACTCTTACATACATATATAAATATATTTTGTATTATATATTTATATATTTTAGGGTTTAAATAATTTCGTGCTACCAATGTCTAGCATTGAGTAAGAAGTACTTACAATAATACGTCTCAGCGTAATCGAAGTCCGATTGAATTTTTACGTTAAGAGCATATATTTCTTTGCTGTAACTGTATATAAATTTTGTGTAACACCCGACGTCAATCCTCAGCTGAGGACAGAGGTACCAGGTCAAATCAGATGAGTTATACAGTGTTAAAATCTTTTCCATTGTAATATTTAAGTTGTCTTCGAACTTATAGCCATCTTCTTTTAAATATGATAGCACTAGCGACTCTAGGATGAGACATTGCCTTTCATGGCATGATTCTTCAGAGCATGTCACTTTGCAATATTTATCCTTTTTCGTCCTTGCGTCCCAGTTGGCTGTATCTTGACATTTGCATTTGCCGCAAATACAATTGCCTAGTCCATTACATGTGTTCTGCAAAAAAAAAATTAGCTTCACGCTGTATCCCCGCATACATAAGGGTAGGCAGAGGGAACTTGGTGTTAAGACACTCCGTTCTCCACTTTCTGCCGCATTCTGGAGGCAATGCGTGTTGAGTGGCAGAACTCAACGCCGCGCTTTGCCTCGACACCAGAGCGAAGAAATGGATATTTAAACGTAAATAAATGTTTCACTTCCTCGAGTGGGAATTGAACCCAAAACCGTCGCGTTACAGTCGCACCCTTGTCCCGCTGCACCACGACGGCCTCACATGTGTTCTGTGTTTGCAAAATAATAGTTAGACAATTTTTTGTTAGTTATTTGTATAACTATTGGCAATGAGATATTTACCATACCTAATGTATAGAATACATAATCAATAATTACTTAATAGTTTATAACTTTAAATGTTATACATATTTTAATATCCAATAACCTTACCTCATCACCACAGTCTGGTGGTGAAGGACACTTGCAAAGACTACCGCCCCACCCCGTTTTGCACTTGCATGCGCCGCATATACACTCGCACCTGTCGTCCGCGCCTTGAGGACACGCGACCTTACATTCGCAGTAGTCGCCTTCGTATCTTAATTGTGGGAAAATATAATAAGCTTATAAAAAAACAATAAAAAAATAACTTGATGTTTCACCGACCGCGACTTATAGTCGTGTCGGTGTCGTATTGAGTCGTGTTGAGGTTCTAATCTCGCTATCTTTTTACGTCATAATTCTAAAAATGTTTACCCCTCTTTACAGGAACACTTTCCGCGGTAACAATGTCCGTGATTGCTACAAACTGCCGTAGTATTAACAGCTATGCATGTTGAGAAGTCGTTGGGGTTATGACATTTCTCGCCATATCTGTAAGTAGATTAAAAAGTGCAAATATATATTATGTTTGTAGAAAATAAACTGTTAAAAAACTTGATTTATTCCTTTTACAAGTGTATTTTTTGTAAGGAAATGTTAGAATATTATACTTAATAGTAAAAGTTTTTTTTTATTCATTAATATTTCAACTAGCCAGCACACGTATTTTATAAGCATCTGGATTATTAATTGTTATTTGTTAATTGTACCATTACAATTAACTTTATATTTAATGTTTTAAAAAGTTAAGAATTGACTTCTGCAACTTCTGCAACTTACCTATCACCATAGCAATCACACACTCCACAGTCTAGTGTACCGCCTCCATTGCATAGAGAAGAATTAATATCTTTCTCACAATCGCAATCTTTAATTACGTTCACATTCATTTGTATTTTCTCTTTGAGTCCTTCGAATAATATGTCTATTGTAGTATGTTCAACTTTAACGTATTCTAATAATGTAATAGTGCAAGTTATTTCCTTTTCTGTCCCTTCCTGAACTCTACATTCGCGAGATCTAGGGTTATTTAAGCAGTCCGGATTGAATGAAATATCAAAATATTTTTGGTAACTATTTCCAATTTTATAGTTCAGTATTAGCATCTGTATTATGCCCTGTAAATAAAAAAAAGATATTAAATATTTGTGTATTTTATAATAAAATATGATAAAGTTTCACTTAAACTGAATAGAGAAATTATAATTGTCTAGTTATAGCATAATATCCTCCAATCTGTGGACACCATGTATCCGGAATACATGTAGGTTTAAGTAATAAGGAATTTTCGTTTCTAGGCAAGGAAGCTTCATATATTGTTGAGAAAGAGAATACGCATTTTATCCAGCCGGTATTGTAGCATATGGCGATTACCGCGAAAAGTAAAAATATGAATATTATTATACTTACTTTATATATGTTACTCAATATTTTTGTAATTTTGTTGCCATTATATGTGGCATACCTCGCGCCTCTTATATTGTCACTCAGGGCTTTGTAAGTGTTTTTAACATCAGTTTCAATGGCAAATAAAACTATGATTTGTTCATCTGATGCCAATTTGTTGATGATACCGACGGATGGGTAATCCATTTCTAATTCTTTGTAATATTTGTCTTTCTTTAAGTAACAACCGCCGTCGTAAGGTTGAAAGATGCCTGCGTACTTTCCATCACCAGCTGCATGATACGGCTGGTTAGTTAGAACAACGATGATCTTTGTAGATTCGCTACGCCAACCTATTTCTTTCTTGCACACCAAGACTTGTGCAAGTCCATCTAAAACACCTTCTTGTGGGTCATAGTTGCCACCAAATGGGGCATTCTTCATAGTTTCTTTAAATAGCTCCAGATCACTGTTTAATTTCAACCGATTATGAAATGAATATGTGCGTGTACTGTTCTTCAAACTGAAAATAAATTATTAATTACTAACTAAGAAGAGGAACAAAAAAAACTAAAATAAGGAAAAAATGCAAACTTACTGAGTAAACGGTAGAGCATTTTTATCGACAAATGATCCCATTCCTAGAAGGATATTGTTTGTCATTTTGAGCATCATATTATATACGTCTTCGATCTGGTTTGCTGTTTCATTTTGAATCTTAATCATGGATTCGGAACCATCGAATAAAAAATATAAATCCACCGGGTAGTTATCTGCTCGTTGAAATGCAAATTTAATATCAACAGAACTTCCAGGTCTTATATTAACATCTAATATCTGAGGTTTCGTCTGCACCACGTTGCCAATAGTTGAATTAAAATCTAAATCCTTAACTAGCTTCATGGTGTTATTGGGATTCAAAATATGATTTGGACACCAATTTTCAGGAATATCTTTAGCTGGTAAACATCTTTTCGTAATTTTGAAGTCATTCTGTAATTAAAATGAAATAAAATTACAGTAAAAAAATAGTTTAAGCTTTTTTATATCATCTATAAATTAGAAACACATTAAACAACTGACTTGACTCTCTTCTAAGCTATTTTCAATAATACATATTTAATTAAAATATTAATTTCAAAATTTCCTTGATTGATTCCAATGACATCACCTCATAGCACCACGCACATATCTCAGCATCTCTCAAGCAGGCATCACAAGATTTATGATCACACACTTGAAAACTTAATCCGATGGGAATGAAAAGAATTAAATATAAATTCATTATAACACTACAAAATATTCTGTTAACAATGAACAACTGAAACTGGCAACAGAATATTACCTCAAAGCTTATTTTGAGGATAAAGTATCTAATATTTTCATTTGTACAACGTTAATGAGCTATAATACTCTATAGTACTCGTGTTAAATTTTTATTATTAACAACAATGCTATTATTTATAATATTTTTTATTATTCTTCGAAAATATAATGAATTTCATTCTCAAAACATAGTAACTCAAAGGAACTAAAGATCTGAAAATTCTTATATTTGAATTCGTCTTCGTTGTCCTTTATAACTTTATCAATAATTTCTATACAAGTACTATACGTTAGGTACATCAATCAAACAATCAAAACCACTTTATTGTACAAAGAAAATACAATTAAATTTGTAATTATATACATACAGTGCATAGGCGGCCTTATCACTATAAGTGATTTCTTACAGGCATTTACCATTTTATAAAGTGGATTAGTTATTAATATACGTATACATAATTTTAAGGTTATATACGGGAAATAAATTAAATTGGGTAATATATCTACATAACGAACTAGCTACTGGCTTAGTTGTAAACTATAAATATTATTATTGTATACTGGCACCTCGTCCTGGCTTTGCAACCGAAGCTAGATAAATAGAAAGTACAGCAATGATGGCAGAATTTAACGCTGCGTTTTGCCTCGACTCCAGAGCCAAGAAATATAAATT
>DWNA01001803.1:0-13407 GCA_018249835.1 Heliconius besckei | reverse complement strand
AAACTCACTTGTTGGGCAGCAGGCGCGTCGTTAGGACGTAGCGAATGTACGACACCTTCGTGGTGTTCGGCGAAAGCACGCACACACGCCGCCGCCTCACGGTATCTCCGCCATAGATCTACTGCCTTGTGGTATCTGTTAAATAAAAAATATTTTATAAATTTTATATATATAAAAAAAAATAAACGATTAAATAATTATAATTAGGACTAAAAAGCTTTTATATACCTTTACCTATAAATAAATTATTGTAATTTGTAGCAAAACTTTTGAAACGAGGACCAAATTTCTCGTAAAAATCAATTCTAAATATCAACATTGGGATTGCGCCCGACAAAAAGAAAAGATCAAAAGTAATGAAAAATTGTACCTTCGCTTTTATTCTACTTACGATTTTATCAGTTATCTTTCGAAAGCCGTTTTGTAGACATTAGGACTTAAAATACAATTTCTAGTTCTAGCACACTCACTTATCACACAGTTGCGTCAGATTTGCGCAAGTATGTTCATAGGCAGTGGCTGCGTCGTCCAACTCTTTTCTTAACTGCGCGGCCACACCCGCCTCGGTGGTTGCTTGTAGAGGTGCAGCCGCTTCACGTAATGAACCCACTAGCTCACCGCTTCGACGTGATAGCGACTCGCTTAGTGTCTGTTGAATAAAGTTCAGTTAGACTAATATAAAGCTGAAGAGCTTATTGAATGTGAAAATATCCAGAACTGATATTACGAAAGTTCATTTATAGACGACGCACAATAACATATGTTGTATTCATTATACGTATAATAGACAAAAAATTAATAAGATTACACACCTGTATTTAACAGTTAAGATGTTCAAATCATTTACCTCAAGTTTCTCAGTGGCCTTAAGTAAACGGTCGTAATCAACTTGTCCCTGTACTGTGAGTAACTCCACCATGTAATCAGCTTCACGCACTGCGCCTTGTACCATTTCAAGTTGCCTTTCAAAACGCCGCCACAACTGTAACTTGCCCCGCAACCGAACACTGAGTTCGTTACAGGCTGCTTCTAGTTCAGAGTGAGTGTCCTACAAATATAATATAACATAATGTGAAAGTATTCATTAAAAATTATATATATAAAGAAAAGTTGAAAAATAAAATAGATAATATATAAAATAAGTTACCTGTAATCCAGATATATCCCTCTCTACGCCAATAGGGGACACACAAACGCGTAACGCAGTAGGTAGTGTGTGTAAGGCTTGTCTAAGAGCAAGAATATCTCTCCACTGAGCAGATAGATCTTCGATTAATTTCTCACATGTTTGTGATGCGCCTTCTACCACATCACTACCTAATCGCTCAGCCGCTTCACATTCTTCTAAGGTTAATCTTGCTCGTCTCTGACTTTTCTGGCAACGTGCTATACCAGCTTGCACTTGAACAATTTTTTCTTTTAACAGCAAACTCCTTTCCAATTCTTCAGCTATTTGGTCATCTAATATGCCAGATTGTGTCAATAAAGCTCCCAGCCTCTCCGACTCGGCGGTAGGTAATAGGCTCAATCTACCAAGTTCATTTTGTATTCTGTCAATGCGGCAGGTCATAACTTGTAATCGTTCTATGTACAGATTTAGTTCATCCTCGCTTTTAATTACGCCCTTCAAACTATCTAGCATAGAACGAAGTTCTCTCATCTCATCTTCGAGGATATTTAGTTTCTCGCTAGAAGGAACATCACGATCAGAAATATTTGCGATTGCTGTTGTGTGAATATTAGAAATCTTAGATGACAAATCACGCCACTTATCTTCGATTTTTGAGAAAAATTGTCGTTGAACCATTTCATCAGATATTGGCAAAATTTCAAGCGCTTTTTCAAATTGGACTCCTGATTCATTCTTGAGATTATTATGAACTTCATGTTGAGCCTTGAGTTCCCAAAAACGTCGGAGGTTACTAGTTGTAGTAATGTTTTCTGGAGTAATATGCTCTAATTCCTTATTAGCAAGCTTCATCCACCCTTCTATTCTATCTATTAAGTGATCATATGTAAGCCAATTTTCTCTGAAGGCAGTCAAACGAGTTAATCGTGAATCAACCTCTTCTTGAAGATTTAATAAAGAATCAAGTGCCACGGAGCATTCGGATTCCAATCCTGAACAAACAATCAGACCTTGAAGGCCTTCTGTAATAGACATCAGACGCAACATTTTAGCATGGTGTTGAGAGGCGTCTAGGCTAATTGATTGGTATAAGTTAATATATTGCTCATTATCCATAGATGTCACGTTTGAGAGGTCAGGGATTCTTTGTTCAGCCACTCTAAGCCATTGCTTTTCTTCTTTCATACTTTGATCAAGCACACTCCATCTAGAAGCGGCTAGAGTCATTTGTTGAGCTCGACTGGCAGCTCTATCAATTATAATTGTCGCCCGATCGTGTAGAGAATGATGAAGAGACGCATATTTAGTCCTTGTCTCATTATCCAAATTATCTTCTAAAGACTCGAGAATAGCTCTACAATGACTTAGGTTTACAAAGAATTTCCTATGTTTTTGGATTTCTTCGTGAAGATGGTCTAAATTAGATACAATTATTTTTCCGTCTAGTAATGCTTCAGCGACATCCGTAATTTGTCCAAAATCTTGTAGCGTTTGCTCATATTCTTCAGCTAAGGAAGACAATTGCAACAGACGTTCTCTCTCTGTACTGATTGTATTTTCTATTTGTTTAATGTCATCGTTGCATGCGTATAAATCGGAGGGACACTCCTTTTTCGGATTTATTTCAATAAAATTGCGATATATTTTTAATAATTTCTTGGCGGAGTCCGCGTTGTTTACATTTTCGATTTCAAATTTATCAAGATTGTCTAATTTTTGTAGAGTAGGTGTTTCTGACAATATTAAATTGTCTAATTCAATTTTCAAAGCCTCAATAGATTGGCTTAAAAGATTGACATCACACAAAAATGTATTCCATTCATTTTCATTTTCTTTTACTAATACTGATGTTTGAGTATTCAGATCGTTTACTGCAATTACTTGACGGGTTAGAGTCTCAATTAAAATAATTATTTCTTCATTTACTTCAGTAACATAAACTATTTGTTTTAGATTTTGAACATAATTTTCCAACAATTTAACACGTTCTTTCTGATCAGATAGTGATTCACCTGCTAAGGTTTGCCTCTGAATTTTATATTGAACCTCTTCTAACCAAATTGATATAGTGTCAATTACAACGATAATGCTCTTTTCAATCTTACCCGTGTCGTTGTTTTTAACAGCATTTTTGACCTCTTCTAATTCTTTATTTACAATTAAATCATAAGCTTTTTCTACAGCAGGCTCAATGAGTGCAACAGTTAATGCATTTTCTGATATCCTTTGAGGTTCACTTAAGCTTTGGGTTCTCTTTTCCATTGCGTTGATTAATCTTGTTTTTTCATCTTTAGGCACAAATACTGTTTTACATGGTGAAGGCGATTTAGATTTAGATCTTTGAACTACATCAGAATAAGTTGGTCTAGATGTTGCAATATGCCGTTCCTGATTTTGCTGTCTTGAATAAACAGGGCTCGCTAATTGAGAAATACCTTCGTCTATAGATGATGCGTCTTTAATTGACAAATCGTCGCTAGTTGATGTTACTGAAAGGGAAAGCTCAGCGTTGATAGGATCTGATAGACTACTGGGAGATTGAAGTGGCGATTCTGCCTTCCTTTTGGTTTTCTTTTTTCTTTGCTTGTGAGTATCAGGTGACGGTGATTCTAAAATTTGTTCACTTTGACGTTCATTTTGTATAAATTCATTAGTTGTTTGTGGAATAGAGATTTGAGCTCGGAGATGCACTTCATACGGCTCATCAGTAGATGTTGACATCGAATCCTCTGTATAATCTCTAGGGGATGTTTGTTGAATACTGTCAATTGTCATTACATCAGTTTTGGAAAACTCTTTTTCTGCTAATATAAGCGGTATATTTTGACTGTCTCGAGGTGAAGTTTGTTGAGTACTGTCAATAGACACAATTTCTTTCTTAGCGTAATCTAATATTGGTGATACAGAATGACTCTCAATCCTAGGTGATGTTTGTTGTACATTATCAATCATAACAATTTCTTTTTTCATAATATTGAAATCAGGACTTGCCTCTTCGGAATCTCTGGGAGACGTTTGTTGAGTATTATCAATAGTTTCAATTTTAGCTATAAGATTCACTTCGGGTAAATCAGGTCTGCTCTGTGAAATTAAATCTAATTCATTTGTCGGTAAATCAAATTGAGTATATGTAGAAACTAGTGGCACTTCAGGGGTCTGAATGCAAACTTCTTGTATTTCCACAGGTTTAATAGGTGAAGTAAGGGTTTCTTGATCCTTTACCTCTTGTTTATCGGTTTGTATCACACATTCCATTGTCTCCGTAATAATTTCTGTGCTTTTTTCTTCTTTTTCTGTTTTTGGTAAGGGGGAAGTTTGTATGTCACGGTATTTTTTCTCAACTATTTCTTTATGATCGTCTATCTCGGGCGATGATGTTTGTGAAAATTTATCATCAAGAATTTCAAAATCTCTTGCAATGACCTGTGTAGTGACTTCAGAGGTCACAACTGGTTTAGGTGTATCCGTTCTACTGGTCTGAATTTGTGAATCTAACACTTCAATTTTTTCACAAATTGTGATATCTTCAATTGTTTGTGTATGAGCTTCTTTATCATCAATAGGCGTTGTTTGTATTATTGCTTCGTTCACAGGTGTTGGAGAAGTTTGTAATTCAAAATCAATGGTTTCTCTTTCTGATGTTTTGTCTTCAGTTACAGATTCTTGTATTTCGGGCGAAGTTTGAATAGAATATTCTGTTGTAGCAATTTCTTCGACAATTGGCACTGGATATGTTACAGTCGTTGATACTTCTTTTTCTATAATTTCTGGACTACTGCCTATACACTCTTCAACTATTTTTACTGTATTAATATCAGATGTTTCACTTAAGGTATGATAAGATTCTTCTTGAGGCGAAGTGGTTACAAATTCACTTCCAATTTTGGGACTCTCAGGTTTTGTTTCAGGTTCATCCTCAGTAGCTTTGTCGATATCTTGTATCTTTTTCCTGCCTTTTCTGGATTTGACTTTTCTTTGTAGAATTGGTGCCTCTATGTCTATCAGAGATGTAATAATAGTATCATCATCAGTAGTTGTTTGTTTTGGATAAACCGTTTCTTCACTGATTGCATGAGATTTACGTTTTTTATGTTTTTTCTTTTTCTCTGGTGTTAATTCTTTTCCTAAAGATATATCTTCAGGTTCATATCCTTTCTCTTCAATTTGCTCAACTTCTGTAGATAATGATGTGGGTTCACCCGTTTCGTCTTTAAGATTCAATACTTCTAATAAGACTTCAGTAGGTCTTGGAGAGTCTATACATGTTGGTGATTGTAATTCTACATAGTGTCTTAAAGATGAACTTTCAGTGACCCCAATGCTTCTATCTGTGTCTGCTATGTATTCTGTTTCTAAGGATATATGACTATCAAGGGGCTCTACTTCACTCTCTTCTAAAATTTCATAATTTTTTGGGTCAGATATCAACTCTTCCGAAACTGGTAAAAAATCATCCTGTTTTTTATAACTGTCTTGTACATTAATATACTCTTCAGTAATATTTATATCAGCGGGTAGGTATCCTCGTATATCTTTCTTGATTAAAGCCGGTTTACCAATTTCAAATTCTTGTATTTTAATATCTGTTACAAGGTTGGGTTCAATTTTCATATTGGCATCCGATTTTTTTAGAGACATTGAAATATCAATCGTTTGTGATGGTTGATTCAATTCAGTATTTGTTTCTATGACATGCGATGTCAATAATTTTGAACAATTATCAATTGATTGATCATATGCCTCTGGTGTTCTTTTTTCTGCTACGTTCAAGGATTCAGTCATCTGACGCAGATGGGTATCCTTTCGTTCAGATTCAATAAAAGTTGTGACTTCCCGTCTCTCTTTATTGGTATCTACAACATCCGACTCGTACAAATCACCTGTATTTTGAATTATCTGCGACAAAGGTAAGTCTTCTGATAAATATTTTTCGGTAATTTCTGTCGATTTATATATCTTAGTAGTATTAAGCTCTTTTTCTTCCACATTTATGTTACTGTCGCTTTCGATGATTAAAGTTTTTAAAGGCTCATCAGGTAAAGGGAATTGTGTCGGTGAGGTGTATTCTACTTCACTAATTTGACTCTCTTTTTTACTCATTAGTGTAGAATCTTTTGTTTCTTGTTCAATATCTTGAAGAATTTCTTTTAGTGGAGCTCCGTTAACTTCTGTTCTTGCCATTGGGCTTACATTGTGTGTAGGTGATAATTTTTCTTTATCATCGGATTGTAGATGTGCACTATCTAAACTAGATTGCTTAGCTTCTAATTCTAAGATTGTAGGTGAGATTTCACTAGACTGCATTTCTTTTGTCAATATCTCAGCTGTTTTTTTGTCTATCGTTACTACAGCAGACTCTTGAGATAAAAATTGTTCCGTAATACTTTTAAACGATGGCGGTAGATCATCAAAACTCTCAGTTTCCACTGACTGCTTAACTGGACTAAAAGTAGACATTTCCGATAATATTTCATTAGTTTTTGTTAATTGTGGAGAAAGTTGTAAATCTACTTGTCTAGTGACACTTGTTTTTAAAATATTCTCATCTATTGGTTCCTCTGTTTCTGCACTTGTAATTTGACTTTCAATAATTTGTACATTTTGCAATGTTGTTGCTTCTTTCGATTCTGTTTCAAGCTCTTCGAGGAAAGAGGTTAATTTTGGCTCTAATTCAATTACTTGAATATCATCTGGTTCTTCTATAATTTCTTCTATAATATGTTCCTTGCCATCGATTATTTTTATGTGTTTTTTAATCATACGTTTCTTTGTTTTTGTAACCATTTTTGTTATTTTTCCTACGATATTAACATCACTATCTATTAAATCTGTAGGTACGATTTTTATCACATCTGTAGACTCCACATGAAGTACATCTGATGATTTGTCATCTTCAAATTGATGTGTCCTACCTCCTGGTTTTAGTGGTTCTTCTGATGACTTAGATGGAAACTTTTCTAGTTTACCTTCACCGTGGAGTCCTTGATCCCCCGTGTTAATATTTTTTATATTTTCTTCTGATAACAGTTCGGTTTCTTCAAAGATGTTTGTATTTTGATCACCATCCTTTTTATTTTTTTCCTTAAACAGTTCCAATACCAATTTCTCTGTGTCTGTATTTTTGTTAATCTTTTCTGGCAAAAATGACAAATCTACGTTTTCATTATCGATGAAATCTTTAGTAGAATTAGTTGGATCTAATTTAAGAATATTTACATTGATAGTGGTAGTTACAGTAGAATCAGGAATGTATTCATTGTTTGAATCCTCTTTAACATTTTCCGTAATGTATTCCTTTCCGTCACTAATTTTGATTTGTTTCGTTACTTTAACACCTTTTGTTTTATTACCTTTTTCTTGAAGAACGTGCGTTATTGGTTCACTTTTAATAAATTCAATGTCATCTGGTTCATCAATAACTTCCTCGATTACCCGTTCTTGACCATTTACATTATTAATATATCTTATTATACGTCTGTTTGTTTTTGTTATTCTGGTTATACTTGCAATATCTTCAGATTCTGGTTCCGGTGATTCTGGTTCCAAAATCTGTTCATTTACTGTTTTATGTACTAATTCCGTTCGCTCTAGGCTTTTAACATCTTTTAAAGGTTCTCTTACTTTTAATGATGAAGAGTGGTCAATTTCGCTCTGTATAAGTAAGTGTGAAACATCATCTATTGATTGACTATTTGGATTTTCTTCTTTCTCTCTTGGATCTGGATCTTGGATCTCTTTGGATTTAGCTTCTTCTAAATGTAAATCATCATCCTTTTTTACAGCACTATCTACTTCAATCGATTGTTCTAAAGGTTCACACTTAATTATGTCCTCAACATCGATTTGGGGAACGATATTTAAATCAGCCAGATTATTATCTTCAGGTTTGTCAAAAATTTTTACAGTCACGTTGTCCTTGCCATCAGTTATATTAATTTCTTGAGTAATGTTTAGTTTCTTTGTTGTATCTTCCTGATTTCGGGTCATATTTGGTTCAGTTTCTATTATATTAATTTCATCAGGTTCTTCAATAACTTCCTCTGTGATATGTTCTTTTCCATCAATAATTTGTATATGTTTGATTATTCGCTTTCTTGTCCTCGTTATTAAGGTGTGTTCCCGAGTACTTTCTGGTTTCCCTTCAAAAATTTGGATATTTTCAGGGTCCTCTACAATTTCTTCCGTCACATGTTCTTTACCATCAACAATATTTATATGTCTTATAACATGTTTTCGAGTCGTCGTTAAAACAGTTTGTATTTGTGGTTGATAGTACATTCCAAGCTTTTGTTCAATGTTTTCAGGTTTTAAAGAAGTATCTTGTACAGTGTCAGGTAGTGAATCTACGGAATGGATAATAGGTGATGGCCCAGCTATATCGCTGATGTCAGTTTGTAACGGCGATTTATGTATTTGTCTTTCAGTTGGTTTTAATTTATTTTCTTTATCAGGACTTTCACGTTTAACAACCTCAAAATTTTCCACTATTGCATCTGTTACATACTCCTTTTCATCTAGTTTGTCACCATCATCAATAATTTCCTCTCGTTCTTGTGTATATACCATTGGCTGATCTTCAATGAATAATGTATCTTCTGGCTCTTCTATAATTTCTTCTGTAATATGTTCTTTTCCATCTATTATTTGTATATGCTTAATAATCCGCCTTTTCATTCTAGTCACTTTTGTTGTCATGTGTTGAACTAGTGTTGATAAATTAGCATCAAGTGCAGACATATCACCTGTTACTATAGTTAAATTGTTACCTCTAAGTTCTTCGTTACTAAATTGAGGTTCAATATTTGTTTTCAATGTTTCTACAGCTTCTGAATCTGTATTTTTTATATTAATTGTTGTATTCATTAAAGTCTTTGATTCAATTTCTCTCTCAATAAATGTTCTAGATATATTATGTATTGAATCATTTTGAGTATGACTAGATTCCTTTTGTTCTTTTTCTTCTTGCAAGAATTTTGTACTTGGTTCTTCTGTTGGTGTTTTTTTACTTGTTATGTTTTTATTGATAGACTCATCGCCATCATCATGTTTTTGATCGTGTGGTGAATCACTTTCACCAGTATCAGGAGGAATTTCTGGTTTATCATCAGAATTCTTGATAGTGGTTCCACTTTCAATCACATTTATAGAGACTCTTGGAATTTGTTCTTCAGAAATCTCTATGTTTTGTGGTTCTTCAATAACTTCTTCAGTCACATGTTCTTTGCCGTCAATTATAACAACTCGACGGATAATACGACGCTTTGATTTTACAATACGTTTTGTAACTTGTTGGACTATTGCAGTAACACTCGAAGATGTTTGTACATGTGGCTGAATTTCACCTTTAGCAATTTGGAAAATTTCTTCAGGTTTCAATTCATTCTCCATTGCTATAATCATATCAGGACGAGTTGTAAGCTCGTGAATTTCCACCTCACCTCCTGGTATCGCCGACAAAACTGTTCCATCGTAATTCTCGTAATCGATGTACTTTATACAACTACTTTCTTGCACTGCGGGAGTAGAGAACTCATCTTTCGTTAGTACAAGTTGTGAAGAACTTTGGTCTTTAGGAATATCTTGAGCGGAGAGCATACGCAATTTAGGTTCGCTAGTTAGAACTTGTTGTCTAGTAACTAATGTCTTCCTAACTTTTTTGACTATAATTTTTTTGGTGCCATCAGCGTCTACAACTACTTCTGTTGTTGTCTCATCAGGTTCAACCATGACCGTCTCAAATGATTGTGGTAAGCTGTGTATGATATTCAGTTTTGAATCTTTATGAATGTCATCATCTTTATAATAAGCATCGATATATAAAGATTGGTCCGTTCGTGGATCTCGTACAACGGGTCGGCTTGCAATTTCAATGGTTTCGTGGCCATCAGAAATTGTTTGTTTTACTTGTATATTTTCCAAAATTTCCATATCAGATTTTAGTTCACTTGTTTGTATTTCAACTTCCTGGGGAGGTGCACATGTTATTGAAACATCATGAGTAATTTTTTCTTCAGGTTGACAAATTACTGATTTATCTGCAAGTTCTGGTGTATCAGACATAAGGCTTGTTCCAGTTTGTGTTTCAATTGTAGCACTAGGTTTGGCAAGTGGTATTTCTTGAAGTTTTGATTTTTCAACTTGAGTTTTTAAATCAAGTTTTCTAATTGTTTCAGAATGTTCTTCCGTGTCTACTTTTTTCGATTTAGATTCATTTATACTTTGTTCTTCGCGTTCTCGAGGTGAAACCACTTCTTCAGGCATGGAAGTGGAATCTATTGTCCTATCAGTTTGCGATATATCGTCCTCTATTACTTCAGGAACGATTCTTATGTGTATCAATAATTGTCTTAATCTTTCAATTTCTGTAATGACTAGATTTTTTGTTTCATCTAAATTTCTCCTTGTGACATTTAATTTTTCTTTTAACTGACTAGAATCATCACGAATTAAAACAATAATAGATTGGATTAAAATTTCATATTCTATATATTCTCGAATATATCTTTCATAAATTTCCATATATTTGATAATATCATCTTCTGTTAATATTTCTGTGGGTTTGGTAGATTGTTTTAGTTCTAAGTTAATGTCTTCCAACCAATTATCAAGTTTTACTATTTTTTCCATTTGCTGTTCTATTTCTTCATTTTGGTGAGCTAATTCCGTTTTAGCATTCTGCAATATTAAAATGTAATATAAAAGGCAAAGAAATCAAATTTAAAGAAATAATTATTAAAATCCTATTATATGAAATAAAAACCTGTCAAGTCCACCTACCGAGGGTGCCGTAACAATATCAGGATTGCTTTGTATTGTCTGTGTGTTTTTAAAATAATCATATTTTTTCAGGTGGATATAGTTATTTATACGATACTTAAATACAAATAAACAATTTTAAAAATGTTGTCTGTCTCTCTATCGGTCTTTCTGATTAGCGATTGCTGATTTTTATGGGACTTTTACTGTAGGATTGAGGCGTTGTGAAACAAAACATTGGCTATTTTAACCGACTTCTGTAAAAGGGGAAGGTTCTCAATTTAACTGTGTTTTTTATCCGGCATTTCCACCGGAATTTATTGCTTGTCTGTGCGTTTGTATGCGATAATCTTAGAAACGGCTTAACCGATTTAATAGCAGTTTCCAATATTATTGTTTAACATTTAGTGTTTCTTTTATTTCAATTGGTTTATAAATAAGAAAGTTATACCATTTTAAAAATTACAAATATAAGTTTCTAATATTTTTTTATATAAAATACCTATAAGTTTTCTTTTATTTATATTGTAAGTAGTTACTTCGTGCGAAATTTTGTAACTGTAGGTCAACGAGACAGGCGTCTATGCCTCTATACAGGTTTGGATTACGCGGCGAATTTCATACAAAATGCAGCAACAGTGATGTATATAAATCCTTATATCTTTTTATTGCGTTAACTGAGAAGCTTGAATTTTTCTGAACTCTAAGAGTCCGTCGCGTTCCGCTCTAAGAGACCATAGACCTGAATATTTGGTGTTCATTTCAGCTTGACATCTCCACGTGATCCCAAGATAAATGATCTTGACAGACGAACAACAAAGCGTTTCCATAAGAGTTTTGTTTTTTTTCCTTGTAAGGTACGGAACCTTAAATATGTTTTTGTTATTGATTTTAATTTTTAATGAAAATTTGAAATTAAAGTTACCTTGCTTACCTGGATTGTGGTAAGACCGTGACGTGCTTGGCTAAGTAATTTTGAAATTCTTGCTTTAATCATCACCAGCTCTTTCAATAAAGCCTGTACTTCAGATTCTTGTCGGAAGTCCATTATTTTCTGTTCCAACAAACTTGCTGCCTCTTCACACTTGACTAGAATTGATATGCCCCCCTGAAATAATGAAACATAAGCAATGTTACTTTTCATTTACTTAACTTCAATGTTAATTTATATTTACTTGAGTCCCTTAATGTATATCAGCATTAACTAGAACACAATGTATGCTCCTTCACGAAATAAATGGACTTATATGGTACTTACTTTATTTATAATAAATAAAATAATAATAATAATAATATAATACTTTATTGCACATGAAAATAAAAAAAGAAATATATATGAAATTTACACAAAAAAGAAAAGAAAAAGAAGGATACATAGAAACTTATTTAGGTACTGAAATTAACATGTGCAATGGCGGCCTTATCACTGCAAGTGATCTCTTACAGGCAACCATTAAAAGTGCAGGACTTATGTAAGAAATTATAGTAAGGCGCAAAAAGTATTACTTAACAAAGTAAAAAATAAATAAATAAAAAAATATATATTATTAAATATACTTGGAAAATTTCTTATAAAGAAATTGTTTTTATAAAGAATCTGATAACGTTAAGCATCTTCTCAATTTATAAGTCTATATAACTAGTATAACTATTATAACTATAACTAGTATAACTATTCCCTGAGCAAAATTTTGTAACAGAGCTTATTTTCTGACAATAATTATTTTATATTTTCTAGACACACACACACATTGTGCCTGGCCTCAAATTTAATTAATGCTATTATTATAACATACAACGTTCACAACAAAAATTAATCATCAGCAGAATCTTGTATAAACATACTTAATCCCTAATATAAGCATAATGTTGCAATATTTATTTTTAGGTACTCTTATGCATGGGAACTTAATAAAATCTGTAACTGCTTTAGCTTTTGTGTCAAATGCTGTTTATAGAAATAATTATTTAAAGCCACTATGGCGCAGTAGGACTACTCGGAGGGAAGTATTAACCTCATTTTACTACGATACTTTGCTTAAGACCAAGTATAGCGTAGTTACGCGACTCAACAGGCAATGTCTCGAAATCGGACGGAGAAACAGTTTTTTGACTCGTTATGACTAGAATAGTACCGACCTAACTTTATCTGTGACGATACATCCATTCTTTTATGAGCCATTGTTAAACAGCGCTATAATACTAATTGTAAACCCATTTCCTTGAACTAGTCTTGCTATATATTTTTTATGACGTCATGATATATGTTTAGTCATTTATTGATTTTTTATTATTACAGATATTTAAAAATGAGAAGTGAAGTTCTTAGCATTGTGTTGCAAGGAGAAGAGCTCCTTTTAAATATTCATTACCGATCGCCTCCAGTATCCGAGCACCTCCAGGTTTATATTCGGCTATATATACTCAGCGGAAAAATGGGATACGGAGTGTCGTAACACTAGGTTCCCTCTGCCTACCCTGCTGTGTGCGGGATACAGCGTAAAGCTGACTCTGACTCATAC
>DWNA01001802.1:0-13413 GCA_018249835.1 Heliconius besckei | reverse complement strand
GCCATATAAAAGCTCCAGACGATCAGGTGCGACTAACAACGTTACAGTTCCTAGTTGACGAGAATCCAGTTATTTCGTTATAAACTTTTGCTATCGTTAAAAGTTAGATACGAACTCCCTACCACCACCCCCACGGACCAATATTGGGGAGCCTGGGAACAAAAATTTGGGTTTTACTTTTTGTTTAACACATATAACGAGGAAAGCAAAGGGGACTTAGGGTTAAGACACTCCGTTCTCAATTTTCCGCGAAATGTCGATAAATTGTCGTGATGAATAGCGAAACTCTACGCCGCGCCGCTCGCAACTTATTTCTATTTCTTTTGTTTCTTTAAATTACTTTTTTTTCTATTGGCTGATGAACCTAGTGTTAAGACACTACTAAACTTTTAAAATACTGAAGGCAATTCAAATATAATCACATCCTCGAGCAAAGCGAGCATCGAACCCACACCAACGCGTCTACAACCAGACAGCCCTATGAAGCTACCGACGATGAACTCTAATTTAATTTTTGTGCTTGATGGTTGTCTACGTATATTTTTTTCTTTTTTTACTGGTAGGCACTTCATATACGTCGGCACTCTGTTGGGCAAATGTTTGTACACTTGTTATATCATAGAATGATTGGAATCGCATTTTTCTTTTCTTGTTTCTCTAATTTCTTTTTTTACTTTATCCTTTTTTTAAATAATATTTTTAAAAAATCCATCTATACTTCTATATCAATATTATATAGTGCAAGTGTGCGTTGGGTTTAACTCGTTAATCTCAAAAACAGTTATTGAATTTTAAAAACTCCTTTACTACTACTACATTACGTTAATCGTCTTAAAATGAGTAGTGTTACTATTCTTATTTGTGTCCATTCATCACAAATTCGAAGCCACAAGTAACACTTCCGTTCCCCATTTTCCGCAAAATTCTGGAAACATTACGTTTTGAATCACAGATCTCAAAGCCACGCTTTGCCTCGCCACCGGAGCACACAAGTGAACATATTACATATTTCATTCCCTCGATTGAGAATCGAACCCAAAATTTACCGTATTTACACTCGCACCGGCCACGACTGGCCTCAAAGCTAGTATATAAAAACAATATAGTATATGAGCGATTTCCATTCCACTTTTCCACTTTTATCATTTTCCTCGCAAACCCCACCGAGCGCTCGTAAAATTGATTATTGAATTTAGTTACAAACTACTGACGTCGCGCGATGCTCTTAACGTTTTTACCTCACTCTGGGGGATTTTTGATGAAGAATGAAACGGCGAATGCTGAAAATAGTTTTTGTGTTCACTATTAGACAAGTTTTGTAAATGGTTGTGTTTTTTTGTTTATTTGACTACGTACGTAATGTTAGGATTAGTTTGGAGCGAGTTCCTCATCATACAGACGTAAAATTATTTTTACTTATAAGTATACATTTCTCCAAGTGAGAATCGATTCTATAACTCTCACATTCAATCTAATATTATCGTATTAGATATATTTTAAGTTATAAGGTATATTTATTGCGCAAATCCCAAGAACATTAATTAAAAAATGTTATTTTTTCTGTTACTGCTACTGGATTGGCCATTTTAGATAATCATAACCGCTTAATAATGTATCCGCGGCCAGAGTTACTTTGAGCACTTAGAACGTCTCTTAGCTATTTTCATTTGACCACGCGGGCGAAGCCGCCGAAGCGGAGAAGTATCTCACTAACTAACTAAAACAACAGTCATGTTCAGTTTCGTAATAATTTCCGTCGCACCACACGTAAGTGAACAGCACGAATGAAACAAACACTTGCAACTACAAACATACGTCATTACATATTATTAGACCTTGTAAAAACATTCCGACTAAGCATTTGCATAAAATGTACTTCAACACCATTTTAATGAATATACTCAAAAGAAAATCAGTGGTTGTTGTGGCTTAGCGGCACGGACGGTTGTGGGTTCGATTCCCACTGGGAGGAATGGTTTTTTCCCTTGTCTCACTTCGATAACAAGGTAACACGGCATTGAGGTTCTCTTCTCGCGCAATAATTCGAAAATTGTGCAATGTGTTGAAAACGGAGTATCTTAACACTACATTCCCTCTACCCTAGGAATCTTGTACCGAAAATATTTATTTTTAAATAAAACTCAAACTCCTCAAAATAGTAGGTACATAAGAAATATCCCTCACAGCAACGGTGGCGACCGCTCGGCCCAAATCAATCGAGCTCTGATTGCCATCTAGCACGCAATACTGATCCACGCACGCACCGACTACGGGACAAAAGAAATTCTTAAAGCAACCCACACTACGCTACTAATAACTCATGGGAACCCACAGGAAGTGTATTGGCGGGTAGTTTCTCTACATAATGAAGGAGGCCAAGTTTTTAAACTTAAAAGTATTATCACCAAGTAATATATTTACAGATAGTAATTTAGGTTAACTTAACTAAGTGAAAATGAAAAAAATAATTGGAAAAATATTCCTTAGTTTGTTTTTCAATTTTAATTAGAGAAATAGATTGGATTTTTTTGAGTATTGTTAGAAAACATTAAAAAATATATATATGACAATCACAAAAAAATAAGACAGGACTGATGTTTAAGCTCGGAATGCCATATTAGAAAGAACAGAACAGAACAGATATTTAAGCGACCATCTTCGCTCTCATTCACAAATTTAAAAAGTTAATAGAAACAGCATACAATCTCAACACTACCTACTGCTGTACAAACATAGTTCTTCCAACGTCCCACCTGACGTCCGCAACGACTCCGCGTCAGATGCAAATTAGAATCGATTCGTATAACGCCTTCACCCATTCACCAGCCCACTTTGATTTACAATCGGATACCAGCCGATATACTGAGGAAAATTAAACACATTTTTTTTCCACTGTCACTGTGACATGCTAATTTAACGCGTTTTTTCCACAAATGTCTGAATATTACAGAAAAAGCTTCACACTATATACCGCACATAGCAGGGTAGGCAGAGGGAACCTTGTTTTACACACTCTCCGCTCGTCACTTTCCACCGAATTCTGGAGGCATTGCATATTGACAGGCTGAAATCAGGACCTCGCTTTACCTTGATACCAGAGCTAAGAAATGAAAATTTAAATAAATATTTAATTTCCTCTAGTCAGGATCGAACCAACAACCAATCGCTTTTACTGGTCTCAGCAAGTTTTCCCACAAATATCTGAATATTCATATTATTATATAGCAATAGCAATCAATAAGCACTTCGGTGTTCACGTGAAGTAACGTGAGCACGCGATGTATCGCAGAAACTAAATATTTTTTCTTTTATTATTATAGCAACGGTGTATTAACGGTTTAACAGCTTATTAATGGCCCACTAGTGGACAAAGGGTTTTTTTTACCCTATTTTATTTTATTTATTGCCATAATTAATTTTTACTTTTAATTTAAAATTTTGATGAATAATGAGTGTACCTTTGTTATTCTTTTTTATTTATGATCGACTGAAATTTCTGTGTACAATATGAACGATATTTAAATTATACGTGACAAGAAAATTACGAAATTTTATCGTAACTTGTGTTTAAACTGTTTACTATAAGTACCACCTTGTCTTGGTTTTATCGATTCTCACACGAGGAAAAGCGTGGCGTTGTGCTCCGCCACTCAGCACACAATGCGCCCAAAATTCGCCGTAATAAGAACTTAACACTAGGTTTTCGATTCCTTCTATCTACGATGCTAAAAACACTATAGAACCGTTTAATGTAAAAAATGTATTTGCCAACGAGAACATAATTTACTAAAAACCTCACCATCAGCTTCTTATAAAAGGTTAAAATGAAGAATAATCGGGTATAATATATTTATTTATAAGTAACTTTCTTCAAACAACAAATGAGACCTCCGTGACCGGATGGCATTAATTACTGCCGCTTTTTATTATCAATATCCATCAAAAATGCACATCCTAATGACCGCAATAAACTGATAGCGAAGTTGGTTAAAAGAAAGTGTTCTGAACCCGCACGCATTCTACTTATACTTGGAGTAGATGATGCCAGTAGACTTACTGTTGATGTTGATATACTTGTTGGATTAAACCATTAATTGGTATGAGCAATGTTTTTTCGTTCGGTTGTAGAGGTAGCCAGTTGTTTAAGTTTTGTTCTTTTTTTTTTTAATTCGAAACAATTTCTTGCTTGCTTTTCGTAGAGCAGGTTAAGCAGCGGAAACCTAGTGCCGTGCCTAAGACACGCCGTTCTAATTTTTTCTCATGATTCCAAAACTCAGCTACTCAGTATTAAGTAGCTGAATTCAACACCACCATTTGAGTGTAAGAAAATCTCGCAATTAGAAATTAGCCTTAACCTCCGCGAACCACTATGTACCAAGTATTTATGAAAAACGAAGGTTTTTACCTTAAAAATTCTTTAGAATTACAAAGCAATGAGGCAACACGTTTACCTAATCCAAGCACTTTGTAACAGAATCAAAACGCAATTTTTGACGATACTCCGAGTCACGTCCGAGCAATAGTCCTCGCGCTATATGCAGAATAACTAAACATATAGCGGAGATCAAAGGCTGTAATAGACGTGTTTTGAAATTTATCGACGTCGGCTAACCGATGAATTTGAAATAAACTACTTAATTGGTCGACACAGACAGACGAACGACGCGATGGACATTTTAATATATAATATTAATGTAACTGTGCAGGACAGCTGGTGATGTGAGTCAAGCGCGTGACTCAAACGCCTAGGAGATTTAAAATCTAATTATTTTTGCTCGTTTTTTTTTTGTAATTTTAGTATGTAATTGATAGGAAGGTAGGATTTTTTAATATTAGCATATAAAATATGTTTTTCTGACATGGTTAGACAATATATGATGTTGTTTTAACTACTCTACACGAGTTGTTTTGATGCGGATACAACGTAAGACGTGAACAAAGGAATATCTGAGATTTATAATAACCAAGGAAATATTGTTATAATTTTTTTGTACAATTTTGTAAAATCAAGTCCTATATGTAATATCATCACTGAGATGATTGCCTTACTATATAAAGTATACGGATCACATACGAGTATATACATACACACGTATAACGCAGGAAATGCGAATTACGTCGTAATTTGGTGACTATTGACAACTAAAATTTTCCGTCAATAAATACGTGACTGACATTAGCTCGTTGTTTTTTGTATCGTTACAAATCTGCCATAAGAAGCAGAGTAGGTAAGTAGAAAGAACGAAGTGATGAAACGTTGTCTTTTATACATCCCTTTCGACCCCTTCGATCTACTATATAGTTGATTGAAGCCTTACCCCATCAAACTGCGTATTGGGTGGATTTTCAAGCCTGAAATTTGGCCAGTATCAAATCAATTATTTTGAAAGTCACATCCCACCAAATTTCCAGGTATTTTCAGGTATTTTCCAATCTTGAAACAATAACATCTATTTTTATTGACGACATCCTTGAAGGGTGGTTTTTTTTTTCAAAACTCAGTTAATTTTCCACTTACGCTACACAATGAACTTATTTGCAAAATTTCAATATTCTAAGGTCACCTACATAGCCTTCCTATCGTCAAACACCTTACAGTTTTTTATAATTTTATATATATAGTTTACGGTAAAAAAATCTCGCCTTTAAATTACTTTGGTAAGAAATAGATCCATTTAGATTAAATCTATAGTCATGTTGTTTAAACTAGCAATATCGTTGTTCATAACTGTCCCATAACGGTCTCAGATGTGGTAGAAATGTAAGACAAAATGTTTCAAACAGTTTCTAAGAATCATATGTAAGTGAATTTATTATGTGGCTGTATTTTATTAAGGCCGTCCGACCACGAGCTAACCACATACAACCAGGTAGCCCTTTGGTTTGCTCGGCCCAATAAAATAAAACACTCATCACGCATCCTTTTGATGAACGAAAGAAAAAACTAAATAACTTACCCCTAATTTCTACTGAACTAAAATATACGGTAGAAGATGTGTGAAAACAAAAAAATATTTAATTATGTTACAAAACTAAACATTATACATATAATATCCTAAAAGTATAATTTCATGAACACAAAATGCCCAATTAGGAGATCATTAAAAAGTAAACAGAGCAATTATAAGTCCAAACCACGTAAATAGAGTTATTGTCTAACATTTAAGTGTTTAAGTAGAAAACCGTCAACGTTATGGTCATGTAGATTTAATCTGAGACGTGCTCCCATCTGTGCTGTTTGTATGTGTGTCACGTCCACCGTCATAAGTCGTTAACTTTGGTTTCACAAAATGCGAGTTTATAAAAAATATAAAGTCTATAGAAGGACATGATTATGCCTCGCATACGTAACGAACTGAAGTAGCACGTGAGAAAAAGTGTACATTTGTTACAATATGCCGTACGTTTACGTACTTGCGTAAAGACTAATACGCGTGTTATTATCTATGAAATGTTTGTCCTGTACCGCTTACGCCCGCTGCATTGTCTGTGACAGGTAGAAATAAAATGTCTAAAATTGCAATGATAAAAATATTTTTTGTTTGTTGTACAATCGTTTTTCTTCGTTTTCCCAATTTGGCAGGTCCCAATAGTTATTTCTGCTGTTGCTCATTTTGTGACTATACTATAGAAATATATAAATTATATCTTACGTGACAGGCTTGAATCTAGAACTATCAAGCCAGCCAGCCAGCCAGCTACCTCTCAACGGCAAACTCAAAAAGCTCTTACGGCCTGCCATCGCTATAATACTAATTTCGTTTTTGTTTGATACCGACGTAAAAGCTACAGACACTGAAATTAATACCGCTCTCGTCGTCACGTTACACTTCAACACTTATTTTAGTACAAACTTGCCGAGAACCAAATTGAGTGCTACGTTTTAACAAATAAAGTTCTCTTTACGCACCAATAAAAGCTCACGCGCTCCCCACATCGCTCTGTCCAGTTTATTATCAATTAATCAAGGCACATTTTTCTTCGAATCCTATCCAAAGCTAATGGCACAAACATATTGTCGGTTTTAAAATAAAATTTAAGAACGCAATCAAGTCTTTGTTTACTGAAATTGATGTGTTACGTCTTTAAAGGCCTCCTTGCAGTCGTTGAACACCGCAGCGTAAATAACTACAAGTGTTCGGACAGATGTCGTGTGTCAAAGTTTGTTTTAGAAAAAAAAAAGGGAAAGTAAATTACTCGGTCGTTTCCAACATTCGCGTTCTCACGAGCCGTCTGCTGTCTAGTTAGCTGTAATAAGCCCCAATCATTTGACTTTCAATGTGACGAGGCTTCAAGCCGCTATTTGCATCGCGTTTTTCTACTCGTACTTTCGTTTCTCCTTTTGGTCTTTTCCGTTTGAACGTTGATCCTGAACAATGACTTCTATTTCGGGTGCATCACGAGAGCCCGTTAATTAATTGCCCATCTTAATTGCGTTAATGTGGTCATGTATCAGCATTTACTTCATCTCACTCGAAGGCGGTATGGTGACAAGCGATCAGCTCGGCGGTCAAGCGTTTTGTTTTAGGATTACAAGCTTAGGTGTCGAGTGGTGGAATCCACTCTTACGCACTTTAATGACCCGCCTAATTTGAATTGTACCAAATATAACCGCTTTATTTATTACTTGGCAAGAGCATACACTGAACGTGCGCAATACAATTTAAACGCAATTAAAATTGCGGTTTGATAAACTTATATGCCTACTACAAATAGAAAGGACAAAGAGATAGGGTTTAGCTGATTTTAATGTAGTACAATTAATATGATTTAGTAAGACTTGTCCTGTCGGTTATTTATCCATCTTTTATTACAATATTTGATTTTTTTTTTCTGTAATATTATATGTTTTTTTTTTACTAAATTCATATTGTTTTCTTCCAGTTGGAACAAAAGATGGTACCTCTGGCCCTGGTTTTGGAAGACCAGAAGGAGAAGGTGATGAGCGGATTGCGCATATGCTAAATGAAGCTCACATGATTAAGTCACAAGTGAACAATGACGACTCTAGGAGTAACGAAGACTCCAGTTCACCAAGGACACAATGCCCTTCACCATTTTCCAATAAGGTAAGTTATTAAGGCTGTAAATTGCTGTATTAGTTTTAATTAGCAAATCAATTCTTATTTTCTTATAATATTTCTAGCTCTAGGAAAAGTTATATGGGTAACTAATTTACAATATTTAAAATTTACAGGATTCAATGCAATTAAGAAGGCTGAAAAAATATGAAAACGATGACATTCCCCAAGAGAAAGTGGTTCGCATATACCAAGAGGAACTCGCTAAAATAATGACTAGAAGAGTTGAGGATATGCGTCACAATCGAGATGGCTTCCCTGGGTAAGAATAATTATTATGATATTTTATTTATACTATTTTATGGCAAAATTGAAATTAGTGTTACTTATTTACATTACTTCATAAACTGAATGAGAACAGCAAATCTAAAACTAACATACAGCATGTTTCCTCCATTTTTCAGTGGCGGTATGCCTCATATGGAGAGACCTCCCGAAGATGTCCGCATGGCGCTGGAAGCGTACCACCGGGAACTTGCCAAAATACAACCCGGAGGCAATATTCCAAACCTGCATAATTTACCAGGAATGCCTCCCTTCACTAACCTCCTCGCCCTACAGCAACAGGCCATGCAAAACCAGCATATGAACGGTTCTGGGGCAGTCCAAGACCTGTCCTTGCCAAAGGAAAAGAAACCTAAAATGAACGGAATGACTGATAGTGATAAGGATAGATCAATGGATGCCGAAGAAGCTATACGGCACGCGGGTAGCGCGTTCTCGTTAGTAAGACCAAAATTAGAGCCAGGACAGTCGACAGGATCATCAGCGTCGAGTCCATTGGGTAATGCTATATTACCCCCTGCAATCACACCCAATGAAGACTTCAGTAATTCTGCGGTAGCAAGCCCTTTACAAAGGATGGCGTCGATTACAAACAGCCTGATTTCTCAGCCTCCCAACCCTCCCCACCATACACCTCCACAGAGGTCGATGAAAGCTGTTCTTCCACCCATCACGCAACAACAATTCGATTTGTTCAATAACTTGAATACAGAAGATATTGTTAAAAGAGTGAAAGAAGCACTAAGCCAATATTCTATAAGTCAAAGGTTATTCGGAGAATCCGTTTTAGGATTATCCCAGGGCTCCGTAAGCGACCTCCTCGCGAGGCCGAAGCCCTGGCACATGCTCACACAGAAGGGAAGGGAGCCTTTCATTAGAATGAAAATGTTTTTGGAAGACGAAAATGCTGTTCACAAACTAGTGGCGTCACAATACAAAATTGCGCCAGAAAAACTGATGAGGACCGGAAATTATAGCGGAGCACCTAGTGAGTATACATAATCATATAACAATTCTTCATTTTTCTTATTATTTATAAATCTTCGTTCATTTCTAATATATATATTTTTTCAGTTTGTCCGCCCAACATGAATAAGCCCATGCCGCCCACACAGAAAATGATCTCAGACGCGACGTCCCTTCTCAGCAAGATGCAGCACGAGCAGCTGCTGGGCGCGGGTCCGCTGGGGCACCTACAGCCCGCGCCGCTGCTGCTCACGCCGCCCGGCTTCCCACCGCACCACGCCGTCACGCTCCCGCCGCAGCACCACGACAACAGTAAGGAGCGGAAACAACCTCCCGCGCCGCACCACCAGCCCGCCCTCCCGCGCCTGCACCAGCACATGTCGCCCAGCGTCTACGAGATGGCCGCGCTCACGCAGGACCTCGACACGCAGACCATCACCACTAAAATAAAGGAAGCGCTTCTTGCGAATAATATTGGTCAAAAAATATTTGGCGAGGCGGTCCTCGGTCTCTCCCAGGGTTCTGTCAGCGAATTACTATCGAAACCGAAACCATGGCACATGCTCAGTATTAAAGGCCGGGAGCCCTTCATTCGAATGCAATTGTGGCTCAGTGATGCGCACAATATCGATCGCCTGCAGACCCTCAAGAACGAGCGGCGTGAGGCCAACAAGAGACGACGCTCCAGTGGCCTGGGACAGGACAATTCATCCGACACTTCTTCTAATGATACCTCGGAATTCTATCACTCCAGCTCTCCGGGACCAGCCTCCGGCGCACCCTCTGCCAAGAAGCAGAGAGTTCTTTTCTCTGAAGAACAAAAGGAAGCGTTAAGGCTCGCTTTCGCACTAGATCCATATCCTAATATGCCCACGATAGAATTCCTGGCGGCGGAGCTCGGTCTTTCCACTAGGACTATCACTAACTGGTTCCACAATCACCGCATGCGCCTCAAGCAGCAGGCACCGCACGGCGCGGGCGGGGAGCCCCCCGCGCGCGACCAGGCCGCTGCTCCCTTCGACCCCGTACAGTTTCGCCTGCTCCTCAACCAGCGCCTGCTCGAACTGCAGAAGGAGCGCATGGGGCTCGCCGGCGTGCCGCTCCCGTACCCGCCTTATTTCGCCGCAAACTCAAATTTTGCGGCACTCATCGGCCGCGGCCTGCTGCCGCCCGACAACGCCAAGGACCCCGTCACCGGCCTCGACCTGACCATGCCGTTGAAGCGGGACCCCGACGGCGAGGACTACGAGGATGAGGATGCGGAGAGCAACCTCGGCTCCGACGAATACGACGACGAGTCCAAGCTGGAGCCCAAGGCGGCGTCCACGCCCGCCGGCGCGCGCTCGCGCCGCAAACCCGCCGCGCCGCAGTGGGTCAACCCCGAGTGGCAGGACGCCGACGCGCGCCGCGACGAGGTAATCATCAACGGCGTGTGCGTCATGCGCGCCGGCGACCTGCGCCGCGAGCCCGCACCCGTGCGCGTAGAGCCCGCGCCTGCCGCCCCTGCGCCCGCTGCCACCGCGCCAGCCGCACCCGCGCCCTCCGCCCTCACCGCTGCCCCCGCGCCCCCATCGCCAGCGCCGCCCGCCGTCAAGGCGGAGGCCGACGCCGACGACGAGCGGTGGGAGTACTGAGTGCGACGCCAAAGACTCTGTAAATAGTTAACGAGGAACTTGCGATAAGAATGTTGCATATTTGCTCTAAGTTTTTATACGCCAGTGGGCCTCGGGCCCCGGGGACTGTACATAGTGGAGTGGGCCCAAGTGGGCCTGAGAGGACCCGGCGGGACTGTATATATGTACGTAGACGTGTAAGATAGAGTATCGTAGTCAGGGGTAGGGCTATTGTTAATGTTTCGAGTGCAATCAGATATAAAGTTAAGCGACGGTCTAAACTGAACCCCAGTTGAAAAGTATTATTATGTTTATATGAACCGGTGAGGTTTCAGATATTATAATTGGTTTAGTCGAGTTTACATTTAAATTATGAATTTTTATTTTATTACTATATCTATCTATGTTTTATCTATATTATTGTATTATTTTATACGAGCGCGGTCGAGTTGTAATTACATTTTTTTTATATTTTTAGAAAACGTACAAATCTAAATGAGACTCCTCGAGTGAGCAAATGTTGTATTGCTTGGTTATAGTTTTTATTTTATTTAGCAATAAATTTGCTTTTAATCTTATTTTATTTTTTGTTGTTTTATTTTAATTTTATTTTCCTTCACTCGTTAGTTGTTAGTGTACATTAAAAGGAACCAGACTCCTTGCAACGTGTAAATAAATAGTGATGTCACTTGTGTACATACTCCAGAATAGAGAATGAGATAGAGTAAGTAGAGTAATAGTGCGGCGACACATCGGACACGGACACGACAGAGACTTGGATATCGTTAGGCCCTAAATTTGAAATTTAAACCGTCAAAATTTTGAAATTTTTCATTATATAATTGAACGTTCGAAGATAACAGTTGTTAGAAATACCGAACTCCATACATATCGATGTTATATATAAAAATATATAAACAATAAGTTATTTAAGAGTTAGCGTGTAATAGTGAATATAATGAAGACTAGGCTGTTTGACAGTTTAACTTTATTTGAAGTTTTCAAGTTATATTATGAGATGTATCATTTCGAAGTTGCTTTCTCCTCAGTTCTCGATGTCTATAGCCTTGCTTTAAGGAGAGTATTTATATGAATTTATAATATTGTTATTAAATGTGGCGGTGACAATATTTTACAAGCATTTATTCAATTTAAAATAATAAAAGTGAAAAAAAGAACACTAGCTCTTACACTAAAATTAAAAATTATTTAAGTATATTATTTTTAAAATTATTATAAAAAATTTAATAAAAACAATCAAATTAATAATTGAATAATGTCAGAGTATAGTCCAGGTTCTTCAGCAAAACTGCCCAAAATTCCACAATCAAATTACAGTCCAAGAGGCTAGAGGGTGTCTAAAATTTACATATAAATGACGCTAGTAAAATATTGTCATCGTTTCCAAGGTTCGCCTCTTATTGTTCTGTTGAGGATGTCGTAGCAAATGTGTGTACATACAAGTACGTACGTAGTCTCTAGGCGATGCGTTAATTCCATATATTATAAACATAGGGATAAATTATAGCGGTAATTATTATTGTTCATATCATAATATTATTAACGGCGCTGAAACCATTGTCTTCTTTCTGAACAATTTCTAAAGTTATTAAATTAAAATAAAGAAATTGCTAATCAATGTTTGTTTCATTTTATTGTTTATGAAATTTTATTATATGTTTAGTTTCGTCTTCACGAATGTGAAGTGCGCATTATATAGATTATTTAAAAGATAGAACACGAAAACCACCTACCTAAATATTAAATGTTAAAATAGTACATAGAAATATAATTACAGTAGATAGTATCCCATCAAAAACATAAATGTAAAATGAAAGCCAATTTCAGTAATAAAACATATGCTTTCAGCGATAAAGTGAAATGTAAATGTATGCCAAGTTCAATGGTCAGTCCTGAAATTGATTTTTAACAAAATAAAATATTTTATAACAACTGAAAATGCCCATTCTTCTTACAACTTGGAGACTTTATTTATGTGTAATATCTGACTTGGCTAGTTTTCAAATTAATTTACATTTACAATCGATATAAATGAATGTATTCAAATTCTATTCTATTCAGATTCTATTGTAAATTCATATGATTTCAAATTTTAACTATCAACTCATAACCTCATTGTACACAATTTATATGATCATACAAGCTTGTCAATAGCTTATATATTTATTATTATTTTAATATAAAAGCAATATAAAGCAATATATTTTTTAGTATTTTTTTCTAATTTTATTATTTTGTTGGAATAACTCAACACGCAATGCCTCCTGCGTTCGATGGAAAGTGGGGAACTGAGTGTTTTAACACTAGGTTCCCGCTGTCTACCCCGCTATGTGTGGGATACACCGTAAAGCTGATTTATTTATTTTTTATTATTTTGTTTAAGTAATTTTTAATTTTCTCTTTTTCCTCTTATTTTTTATTAACAACAAGCGGATGTGGACTCTCGA
>DWNA01001801.1:0-13413 GCA_018249835.1 Heliconius besckei | reverse complement strand
CATTTATGACGCATGGGAGAAGTCACAAAATGCTATTGGAGTATTTTGTGATTTATCCAAAGCCTTTGATTGTGTAGACCATGAAACTCTGTTATTAAAACTATATCATTATGGTATACAGGGTACCACCCTTGATCTTATTGCCTCATATCTAAACCGAAGAATCCAGAAGGTTAGTATAAATAATGTAAAATCATCTGGATCTCCTCTAAAGATGGGCTTTTCACAAGGATCTATTCTCTTTTATTTCTTATTTATATTAACGATCTGCCTTTTTATGTGAAGAACCTATGTGATATTGTACTTTTCGCGAATGATACCTCTTTAATATTTAACGTTGACCGAAATAAAATAAACTATGACAAAGTGAATAGTGCATTGTCGCATATTCTTCGTTGGTTTGATGTTCATAATCTAATGTTAAATGCTAAAAAAACTAAATGTATTGAGTTTACTTTACAAAATGTTAAAAAACATAATTTTAGACTACTAATTAAAGGAGAAGCTCTTGATTTATCGGAATCAGCTATTTTCCTAGGTGTAACTATAGATTCAAAACTCCAGTGGAACGCTCATCTGGAAGCACTTGCAGATAAACTCAGCTCTGCCGCGTTCGCAATTAAGAAAATAAGACAAATGACGGACGTTGAAACTGCCCGACTAGTCTACTTTAGCTACTTTCATAGTATTTTATCTTATGGAATGCTGCTATGGGGCAGTGCTTCAGATATCAATTCAATATTTATTCTCCAAAAAAGAGCCGTAAGATATATTTATAATCTAAGAGCTCGAGATTCTCTGCGAGATGTTTTCAAAGATGCAGGTATTATTACAGTTGCTTCCCAATTTCTATATTATAACATTCTCTCTGTCCGACAAAATATACATTGTCATAGTAAACATAGTGACAGTGATAGGAACGAGAAATAAAGATAAGCTTGTTACACCAAGTTTTCACCTCCAAAAAGTTAATAAATCCTTTGTGGGTCTGAGTATACGTGTATATAATAAAATTCCGCAGTTTATTCTTAGTTTGCCACTACAAAAATTTAAAATATCTGTAAAGAAAATTCTAACAAGTAAAGCGTAATTTAGAAGATAAGCATGTATGGAATTAATGTCTATTGAATGTAATGCAGGATAGGTGCCAGCTAATGTAATGGATTGTACCATTGATTTTGAAAAGAGCAACTGTTGAGTTTCTTGCCGGCTCTTCTCAGCAGAACTGCCTTACGAACCGGTGGTAGCTTTTTATTCATATGTTCATTCGACGATTCAAAGTGCTTGTAATAATTGCCTATTTGAATAAAGAATATTTTGAATTTGAATATACATATTATTTACTATACTTCCATTTGTTACTTTTGTAATGTATTGTGTAAATGAATGCATTCCTCCAAGTGGGCATTGAACCCACAACAATGGTATGTGCAGTCAAACCTGCACTATGCCAGAATAGTCTTTATACATAAACATTAAGTTCTAGAAACATCTGAGTCAATGAACAGTATAAACATAACAAATCTCACTACCAGGTATGTATGACACATCATTATTTACTCAATAATTTTCCAACATTTGACTCACAAAGGTTTTATAGGTTTTTATTCAACTTCATGCTCTATCTTGCATATGTCAAGTCAGGAAAAGAGAACCTAGTGGTAAGACACTCTGTTACAAAATCTTTTGGTGCGTTACTAAATAATTTTTGAAGTGTTGTGTGTTGAGTGATGGAGCTTAGCATTATGTTTTTATGTTGTATGTATTCTTACCAAACTAACACGTATTTTATAGTAACATGTAATGTGTAATTTGGAATAACTTATAGTGTGCTTAGTAATTTCTTTTTTTGAGAAGAGAAACCATATGGGGTCTCATATTTTTTATTTCTCATGTGTGAATAACACTTTAAAAAGTAATAACATATATGATTGAAGTTATGTATCAGACAATAATTGATTTCATTACACAATTACATGTCTATAAAACTATTTCATGGAATCTATTAATGAGCCAATGAAAATAATAGATAATACAACTATTTATGTCAATAGGTATATGTAAAAGCAAATGTGTACTATTACTTGCCCTAGACAAGTAGCAGAACAACAAGGGGTAGATTGGCCATAGGAAGGCCAGAATGGATTGGAGGAAGCCTTTGCCACCTGGCAAACAGACTCACAAAAGTGGAGCAAAAAATGTGAGCAAAGTTATGATTAAAACTTTGCTCTAATATTAAGTTCAATAAAAGTGGCCATTTTATGATCAATTTAAACTTACACACATGCATACAAAAGAAAGTATTTCAACAAAAAAATCATAAATAATTATGTTATTAAAATATCACATAATTATGGTTCTTTTGTTTAACTTAAATAACTTTCATCATTTATTATTTCGAAACCTACATGTGGATATTGCAGGTCTCTGCGTTATCAAAGCGAGGATTTAAAAAAAAAATCAAAGCTTAGATTATTCAATAGACTAAAAATCTATAAGTAAAAGTAATCAACACAAAGGCACTCACCAGAACTGAACATGCGTCCTAACATAGTATTAGGATGTGCTGTGAACTGAGCTGGGTCCACTACAAATCTTGTATCATCTACCACCAATGTAATCCTATCTTGGAGCTGATTCCTCAATTTCTTCAAAGGATCCTGGCTAGACGTCGAAGGTATAGGCACAGCTTGGTTTTTGGGCGGCATTGTGGACTGTATACGTCTTATATTCTGACCGTTACGTTTGGATAGTCGTTTGTTTCTTTCCTCCACGTCCCGTTTGTATTCTTCAGTGTCGCTGCTGCTATCTGGGTAGAAATAAGGTCTACGGGTATCTAACATGGCCTCTTGGCCTCTTCCTTGGGTATCTGACATGGAGTACGACGGGCTCCGTCTTGATGATTGCTTTTTTCTAGTTATTTTGAGTTTAAATTGTTAATAATTGTTTAAGTGTTATTTTCGCAATACTGTGATATTCGCAGATGATATTTTGTGGTCGCTCACTCAGTGTTGCTAGTTCTTAAAGTGATACCAGTGGGCAGTGATTCTTTAAAAATACATAGTAAATTGTTTTAAAATGTAATAATAATTGTAATACTAACTGATTAATATATTTTGTTTATTTATTTATTCATTCGGTTTACCACTTTTCACATACCTAATTAAGGCGACATGTACAATCATATTTAAGATAAGCACTGCATGCAAAAAATACGGTAGTATTTTATTTATGTTATGTTACCTAATACAAGAGTGTTAGGTTTAGAATATGTATCGAAGTCTTAACACTGCTTTATTAAACTTAATGTTAAAATGGTTGTATTAATACATAATTGGGATAAAAATAAAAAACAAAAAGTAATTAAACATTCATTTTATTTCTATATGTTACAGGCTGTTTTGTGAAACCATTTTTAGGGAGCAAGTAGCAAAAGATTACTAAAAAAGATATCTCTATTTTTTTAATATATTTTAATTAACTTCAGAATTTAGATGATAGTCCAGAACAGTACATTTTTTTTAATTGTATGTAGATACTTAAGTATAATTAAATAGAAAATATTTAATATCTTAAGCTAAAATAACATTAATTATATTAGTGTACAGGATGAAATGGATTTTCTCTGAATGAAAAGCATTTAAGTCTCAATTTGATAATAAATTTACTCAGAAATATGTATATATTTAGAGTACACACATAGGTAATAAGCTTTTACAGTCTACTACTGTTTTATCTATATACCCAAGGATAAAAATACAGAAAAATGAGAAAATCTCTGCTTAAAATTGTAATTTATAAGTAATCAGGAAACACGTATATCCCCACGTCATAGTCCAAGCCACTACCTCTTTCACTTTTAAATCTCAGGTTTACAAAACTCTTGCCAACTCCACCCGCCGTTACGTTTACTGATGCTTTACCGTGAGCATTGTCTAATGCTTGAATTCCCTGAAAACCAATTTATTCATTAATTTATTGTTTCACTTATGTCTCTTCATGCATTGAGTGTTGAGTGGCGGAACTCAACGCCACGCTTCGCCTCGTTGTCAGAGTGAGAAAATTATCAAAGAAATTATCGTTTGTATTTAAATTTCAATTATTTTCATTATCGCGCTCATCTTCCCTCTTGAAAAAAAATGTGGTGTTAGGTTCCGTCATTGAGTACGCAATGTCTCTAAGAAGTAGGTAAGAAGCGGCGAAAATAGGAGGGTATAAAATATAAAAAATAACTCACTTGTATAACTTTATTCTGCGGAGAAGAATAGAAGAAACTTTTCACTCTTTTTATAAATGGTATAGGATTATATTGGACCGCCTCATGGTGTACCATCACTACTCTATTCGCCACATTGCCCACAACCATATGTTCCCCGGTCACCATCCAAAAAACGGAGAATACGGAGAAAATAATAAAAATGATACGCATTTTTAATAATAACTTATATAATTATAGACGAGTGTGCGTTATTCTAGGTAATGTTTGACGATGAGAGGTCAGTCGATATCTGAGGGCATTTAGATTTCAATGTGTGTATGATTTTTGTTTTTTTTGGGACAGTCCTGTGTTTTAAATAATGAAATGAAATTTGATATTACCTAAACTATTTTATGTTTGCTCATGTCGTACGATGTCGTATTGTTATTTTGGTGAAAGGAAATACTTCTTCGAAAAAATATTAGCGTTTGTTACTTAGTTGCTGAAAGACAAGGGCACTGCCGGAGGTACGCGACGTATAAAGCTGAGGTTCCTTGGGGAGTTCCAGGAGACACTTAGAAGAAAATATCTTGAAATTCATATACGTTCATAAGACTATGAAAGTATGTAGGTACGTAGACACGTAGGGGAAGGTGGGGTAAGACGGGGTGTCGAGGTACGCCCATTTTTACGCCATTTGTTAGTATACAGTGATACTTGTTAGTATCACAAAAAGTTTCGTCGGAGAAAATATGTTCCTACTTGATATGCATGTTTTTTTAATTTAAAGTGGTTTTATCTAATTATTGACATATATAAAGCGCATGACTGTTCATAATACGATATACAATATGCGTGACATATTTTTTTATTGATGTTTGTTTATTTTATTACTCTAAACTCATTAATTCGTTCCGGCTTGCTTTGATTAATACCCACAAAAAAATTATACAACTTATAAGTCCAGTTTGGGAAAGATGGGGTACCTATTGGCGGGCAAGACGAGGTTCTTACCCGCTAATTTGTTATTCTTTGTGAATTCCGATTTAATTCAAAATTGTCATTACTAGTTGTGTTAACTTTATATTTTTATATAGATAATCGGTAATCATCATCTTTATCTGTTCATCTTCATCTGTAGGCCTCAAAATTATAAAAGAATAACTCCATCTAAAATTTGCAATTAATCGATAAGCACGTAAACATGCTACAATAATATACTTCCTATCACAAATTGCAGCCAGCAGATGTTGGTTTTATGCGGCCTTCGAGTATTTTTTTATGATCAGGCTCTAACAGCAAAGTTAAGATCAAATGCTTGGAAAGTAGTTTCTCAATTTCATGTGGCTGAACTCTTCGGGCACCAACAATGCCAACTGCAATTAATGCATTTAAAGTATGTGGAATCTTTTTCTTTTTATCGTGATGACTTCATTGCTGCAGATGCCACTGAAATCGAATTGAATGCTGAAGAGGAAGCAACAGACAATAATTCTTTAGATAATCCAGAATATCATCTGGTTAGCTCGAAAAGTTAACGTCTTATCTACGAACGGCCAAAAAAAGACAAAGAAAAGTTCAAAGACACACGCAAAGACTATTATTACTGCTTCTCTCTCCATATAAAAAAGAATTGGTGAAAAGACAAAACTGTAAACCGAAGCCAAAGCTAACAAACAAAAAGAAACTAACAACACAAATAAGAGATCCAAAAAAAACATGTAAGATGACGGAAGAGCTAACATATCAGATGACGAAGATACAGAATGCCTACTACTGCCACGGCTTGTATTCTGAGTCTACTGAAGGATGGATAACTTGCCAGAGATGCGGTAATTGGGCGCATTGTGGTTGTGCAGGAGTGAAAAATAAACGATGACGACGCTGTCCATATTTGCCCTGTTTTTGAAGATGACGACGTTTAAGTATTCTATACCCCATCTTACCCCGTCTTGCCCTATAGGTGGGGTAAGATGGGGAGATTCGCCAATTTTTTTTAAGTTGATTTTTCTATAAGAAGAATTATATATTTTTTTGTTTTGACTGATTATAATTAAAGGAGAAAGTCTGGTTGTTTTTTTTAAAAAAAGTTCCTATACTGTGCAATTGAAAACAGAGGGTTTTTTTATGAAATACCTTAAGGTCCCCGTCTTACCCCACCTTCCCCTAAATGACACTGCGTGTTAAAAATCTTAATAATTATTGTAAGATTCAAAATGTAAACGTACGTTTAAAGTTGAAAGCTCTATTTTTTCTATATATAGTAATATTTAATTTTAATAATAAAATAGGAAACGGTCGTGGCAGTCGTTACGCTCGATGACTTAAATGTCCCTTCCCTCAAGTAGGTATATAAGTTTTTAACTTAGCTTCACACTATATCCCTAACGGGGTAGTCAGAGAGAACGAGGCGCCAGACGTCCGTCCTCGCCCACTGTCATCAATCTCTTTATACATCTACTCACTCTGGAGGGACCTCGTGATTTTTATGTGACCTTCCTCCAGCATCTTTCATAATGTGTTTTCGATGGTCAACCGAGGTCTTATAGATAGGAAATACTTAGATATAAGTTTTTATAATAACAACAAACACGAATACGATGTTCTAAGGTAAAGTAAAGAGCGCAGCGACCCTTATTAAGTGTAAAAGTAAATTTGTAATTTCATTAAATGATGGGCACACTGCAGTAAAGTACAATATATCTGTCCCACCACCACAAATGACTTCATGCTAAATACTTGTCGTATTACGTAGTACGCAGTAATGACGCTAGATATCTATTGCATTAGGTGTATTATAATATATTATGAAGAACACAGAAGGATTTTACTGTGGCGGTGGTGGTTAAGTTATTATATTTTAAGTTGCAAGAATATAAAATTGAAATTAATTATTTTTCCCAAATATGGAATCGAACGATGATGACGTACGAAGACGTTTAGACTGTTACCAGTTTGAAGTACATGTGTTTGTATTTTCCAATTTGCTATCAGAGAACTATGTTTTTGTATGTGTGTTGCTGTATTTTACTTCCTAAATTATTAGCAGAATTCAACACTGCGATATGTATTTATATTATTATAACCAAATGTGATAAAATAAGGTTAATGCCTTAATTTTCCTAATACACATTATTCGTCAAATAGGTTAAAAATAAAGTTAAACATAAAACAAAGTAAAGAAAATTTGAACTAAAAAAATTTATTTAAAAAAAATCGCGTTCACAATACAATTTCGAATAATTCCAACACAGTGATGCCATTCTTCATTTCCCTACAAATCCTGATTAAGAAAATCGAAATAATCCTTTTCTAACACTTTTAAGGCACTATCAGTTTGAAGTAAATATATTTGTTTTTTCAAATTATCTATGAGAGAACTTTGTTTCTGTGTGTGCGATGTAATTTTTTTTATTTTAGTTTCCAAATTTTTTATTGTATTAAATTGCGAGGATGACGCATTACGAGCTGAGTCACGGAATTCCTGCAATACAAACAATTAATAATAAGCGGTTAGTGTTTTTAAAATAAACACGATAAAACACATATCGTCTAAATGTTTCTATCGTATTCGGACAGAGATTCCAGTAATTGTAATAAGTGATATGTATCATCCAATAACAACACTACACACTAGCTTCCTTCCGATAATTCCGGGGCCATTGCCTACCAGCAACTCTAATAATATTATAAAAAATAAATAAGAAAAAAATATGAAATTGTCTTCAGATCTAATTAATTTATCAGATAGTGTTTGTGTGTAAATGAAAAAGTTGCGGACTCTATTCCCATTGTAAATAATAATAGACATTTAAAAAAGTCCTAAAAATTATATATAAATATTTCAATTTCCTTTATAAACGCAGTATTGAATTTCGCCATTTGACTTTGACTTTAAGATTGTTGGAGTGTCCCTCTGCCTACAAAATATATTAATTACCGTTTCCGCCATCTTAACTAGATCTAATTGTCGTTTCAAATTATGAATAGTTTCTTCTTGAGAAGCGCATTTTGCTTCAAGACTTATGTTTTTGGTTTTAATGTGTTTTATGTCAGATGTAAGTCTATCTGTTATACTACGTTGTTCCTTGTAGAGGCGCTCTTTCTCCTTAACACATGCAAACAAACATACATCAGATTAAAAAAAATAACCACGACTACGACTCTTGAATCGTACTCTATTTTACATTCTGTTATTAAAATTGATTATAGTTTATTATGTTCATATAGACCACACTATGATTGTGTATATATTATTTAAAAAATATTTATAAACACAACTAATTTCACGAATAAGAGAGACAGGAAAAAAAACTATAAAAAATTAAAAAAATAATTTTCATAAAACTAAAGAAAACTACCTCAAACAGTTGGGACCCATTTAATATTAACTGAGCTCCTTTGTGAAGAATGAATTAATTGAAAATTGGTTCCCGATTGTTAATCACGCTGGTAAGGATATGGAGTAAAAAATACATACACTTAGTTTATTAGCAACAACTCCATATTTGGCTTTAGCGTCCGCCGTTTCAGCTTTCATACAATTTGCTTTATTTAATAAATTCATTTTTTCACTTTCTAGTTCGGCCACGTGCGCCATGTTGTTATCACATTGTTTTATCTGTAATAGAAATATAATTTAGTAAACTTCGTTTTTTTGGTTCCACACTGTATCCCGCGCATAGCTGGGTAGGCAGTAGTGTTAAGACACTCAGTTTCCATTAAGAAGCCGTTCTCCACTTTTCGCTGAATTCTGCAGGCATCGTGTATTAAATGGCGGGACTCAACGCGACGCTTTGCCTCGTTATTCGTAATAATAAATATTTTCATTTCTGGTAATGAGGCAATATTTCATTTCCTCAAATGGGAATCGAAACCACAACTTATTGCATTGTTGTTGTGCATGCAACTTTATTTGTGATGAATTTATGATCCTCTCTAAGGTTTCACATTTATTTTGAATGATAAATAATTGATAAATAAATTAATCAAAATTTTTGTTATTACTCAGAAATAATAGTAAGTCAATATATTTTTTTTTCGCCATAAATAAGAGCAACAACAATTTTTTTTCTTTTCTTAGTTTCACGCTGTGTCTTGCGCATAGCAAAGTAGGCAGAGGGAACCTGAGAAACCTGTTAAGATTTAGTGTTAATTGAACTTAAGCTACTAATAGGAGGCTAAAGAAAATAATATACCTTTTTCTCAATATTAGACTGCAGTTTGTCTATTTGTTCTTGCATCAATTTCACTTTGGCAGATAGAAACTTACAAACACTTTCTACTGTTATTTTATCTACAAACACATATTAATAAGAAAAAATTAGGATCTGAACTTGCTATGTTGAATTGCTTGATCACTATATTTTTTTTAAATACCATGGTTGTCAGTGTGATTCTTACTCATGGGAATTCATTAATAGGGCAGTGTGTGGGGACCAGTGTCTTAAGATTAGTTTCTCTCTGTAGCGTAAAAATTTTTTAATCAATAATAAATAAAATTATTACTCATAAACTATATACAGAGCAACTACAAATATAAAGTCACCTTTCAACAAAGACTGTGGTAACACATTATCCTTGACATTTACCGACACAAATGCATATAAAAACTCTAAATTATCATTATTTTTCTTATTATCAAGTAAAATGCAACAACTGCAATTATATTTGGGTATTTCAATAAAGTTTTCTACATTATTCTTTATTTCTTTTCCTTTTTTTGCAGTTACTTTTACTTTTTCTGGAGTTGATAGTTTTGTTTCTGGTGTGTGACAATTGTGTTTCAAACTTTGTCTATGTGCTGGGCTTTGCAATAATGGACTTGAAAATTCTGAAAATATATCTTGTTTTTGCTGTAATTAAATCAATTAAATAATTCAATAATTTAGTACAAAATATTATAAGATATCTTTTTTTATTTTTTTCTACTTTTTTCTAATATGATTTTTGTTTGGTAGACAAACACTACACTTAATGTTTTAGTTAAATTAATGAATTAAAGTAAAGAGTTGCAGAATAATAAAATATTAGGTTTTGGTGATTAGGCATTATAATGTAATCTGTAAAAAGATTATTTATCAATGTATCACATTTTAACAGATTTAACTTTCAAAATATTATTTTTAATTATAAGAAACATACCATGACATTTTCAATTTCCTTCATTAAACTTTCAGTTTTCTTCTCCAACTGCTTATTTAGTTTTTTAAACTCATTTTCACGCGCTAAAAGGTCAGCTGCATCCATTTTGAAATATTATCTAGATATGTTATGTAATATATATTAAAATATAATAAATTGACTTTTAAATCAACTTGATTTGATCATAAACGCCATGTCTAGTATATGTTCCTAGCGTCATGTTCTATTATTGACGGTTGCTATGACAACGTAAATGAAACAGTCAATACAAAAACCGTAATCATTATGGTACAACAAAAATTTACATACTTTTATTTGTAACACTTTTAATAAGTAGAGTAAAAATTCAAAACAATATTTAAAATGGAAATAAATAAATTTAATTTTAATTAATAGTTAATTTATTTGTTTCAATTTTGTTAAAGGAGCTTGTTGTTGATGTAGGAGTGACGCCATCTTGTTTTGATTTAAGTAAATAAAGACCCTTCAAAAACAGCTGTTCCATTAGACGTAGAATGTTGACATTTCATTTAAGTGCCATATGATTCAGATTAGTCAAAACTGAGATTATTTTTTAAAAAACAAATCGAAAAGACATTAAAAATCATCTATGAGCTTTAAATCTTGTATAAATTATGCAAAGAACTAATGAATAATTGAGTAATTCCGTGTTTTTTCGTTCTGCGCGAGCGAGTCAGATGTATGCGAGAGTGAGATAACTGTGACGTTTAAATCGATTAACCAATCAGAGACAAGCAAAGCCAGCTGACATTTTTTTTAGTTCTTGACTTAAACCTGTGTTGGACGGTCGCCCGACGAAAACAAAATTTCTGTTTTAAATAATTCATCTTGAACAATATAAAATAAACAGTTAAGTGCAATAATGTATTTAAAGAGGAAACGGCACGAGTATCGCAGTGTTATATTATAGCCCAGGTGATATTTTGTGGAGTGAGACGTATAGCTTGCTTAAGGTAATCCCTTTGTTTTAAATCTAACATATGGTTTAGTTTTTACTTCAATTATTATTATAATTAGAAGTTTGATGCAACTAAATAACTAAAACGCTTATCTTTTAGAAAGTTATCTAATATAATACTATTAAATTAAGAAGCAACAACGTATCATTGATGTTATACGTAAACGAAAGCTGTTTTACTCATCCGGGTTTCATAATTGCTTGTTTATTACGAGGAAATAGTGTATTTCACCCGAAATGTTGCAATTTACTAATGAATTACGGAAAATTACTTAGTCTAGATTTTTCTAGCGTGTTTTTTTTATTAAAATCAGCTGTTCAAAGGTTTATGAACTCAGGTACATGGTACAATCCCTTTTTTGTTTGTTATAACGGGTCTGTCGGGTATAGAAACGTACATATGCATACTCTTTTCAGGAAAACCAAACGATTTTCAACTTTAGAGCTAATAAAATAAGTTCCAATAGCTCAGTGTTCAATAAGTGTAAGAGAAAAGGGATGGCTGTTCATTTTATCGATGTTTTCAGTTTAAATATATATTTTTTAACAATATTAATATAAAATATGACGGTACATCTAAAATATGAAAATTTTAACTATTGATGATAAAAGTATAACGGCCTTGTGGAATTGGAAGGTATCTGATTAAAAAGGTATCTGATGAAATGGTTGCGAGTTCAAAGGCACAAAAGAAAAAGGTTATTTAATAAAAAACGTTGTTCTATTTTTACTTAAGTGAAGAACAGTTCACTTCATCTTATATCCCAAAAATAGCAGAGAGGGTATAGGAAACCCAATGTTAAGACACTTCGTCCCTCACTTTATGCTTGTAGAGTACGGCGGTTTCGAAAGTAAACTCCGGTTTGTCTTGTCACCTGAGCGATAAAAAAGAATAATCCATTCCCCCGAGTGAAAATCGAACCCTCAACCATCACGCTTGTAATGAGAATTTTTTTCTCCATGTATGTATTATTAAATAATTACAACATTAACAAGCATTGGCAATACAGCGGATATTGCGTAGGTACCATGCCAAAGAAAATGAATCGATTTCGTGTCACTAACGTGGCCTTGTATACATACACGTGTAGGTTTAATCAATCTCTATAACACTACTCTACAATCATAGCGCGGTAGGCAGAAAGAACCTAGTGTTAAGACACTCCGTTGTCCGCTCAACAAGAGACATACTCGTACATTCTTATTTTGCTTAACCAGTCTAAATTGTATATATAACAAGTGGTCGCCGTCAATTTGGTTTGGGTGGATTTTAAGACATAAAATGATTATAGGTCTTATTTTTTGCCTGTTACTTCTAGTGCTCCCCCTTTGTCATGGGCGTATCTAGGGATATTTTCGAGGGGGGCCTGGACTGTAGCTTTAAACAAATTTGTTCGTGTATAATTCTTTTTTTAGAGTAAATTTTTTGTTATTAAAATTTTTGGGGTGGGCACGGACGACCTACTCTCTCAGTAACGGAAGCTTATATAATAGATTAATATTACCACACGCAGGCTCGAAGTCGCTACCATCATGTTTAAATGGAAATGATGCATTCAACATTTTTCATTTAAATTATAAAATATTGGTTACCTATTAAGCTTTGAAAGAAATTTGTGTGAGTAGGGTAAGTTTGAACATATGGTATACTTTATTTTTTTTGTTTTATTTATTTAGTTGTGACACACTTTTAACGAAATTGAACGACTCAATATAATGTTTTGAGGTTCATCATGTATTAGTTAGAAAAAGTGCAGCGTTGGATTCCACCACTCGTACGATGTGCTTAAATGGACAACAAAGTAAGAATGGAGTGTCTTACACCTAGGTTCTCTCTGCCTACTATTCAGATGTGAAGCTAATAAAATATTCGTTTTCTGGCCTAGCCAGAGATGTTAGGTTGTCTCTAAATGGGCACGAGGTGTACAGAATATTAAATAAATAGTTCCAGTGATAACATTGGTTAACTTCATTCTATTAAAAAAAGTACTTTAATATAAAAAAAAACCGGTCAAGTGCGAGTTGGCCTCGTCCACCGAGGGTTTCATACCAACTTCAGGGTAGTAAGTCAACGAGAAGTACTTATTATATT